>JXCR01132319.1:0-18063 GCA_002079205.1 Phalaenopsis hybrid cultivar
GGCCCACGAAATAACCTAAATCATCTTAACGGGGATCTCCCAATACGTCAAAGCACATCCGACCAAAGGGCAGAGGACAAATCGTTGTATCCCAAATGGGCGGCAACTCATCGGCATCGGGGCTTCAAGGTGATATCAACGAGGTCAAGGAGCGACAGGGCTCAAAGGGGCTCAACCAAAAGGAAAGTAGAGTGATCCTAAAAGGTAGAGGTAACTGGGTCGGGGTACCACGGACCCGTCTCATACACATCTACTAGGAACTTAAGTCTACCTGGTCGTGAAGGTAGTCGACCCAACATGTCCTGAAATCCCCGGTCAGCAATCTGTGAATTGCATCATCCACGGGAACCTCGGTAGCCCTTAAAGGAAGGAAACTCTATCCTATGACTACAAGCTGGAGCTCCAAGAGGTGGGACTTATACCTACGAAATGACAAGGATGCCTCTGGAAAGAAGAGAAATGGAGGTTCAGCTACAAAGCTGGAAACACTCCAAACAAAAAGGGTCGACCCAACACGTCCTGAAAACCCCGGTCAGCAATCTGTGAATTGCATCATCCACGGGAACCTCGGTAGCCCTAAGGTCAAAGGAAAGAAACTCTATCCTATGACTACAAGCTGAAGCTTCAAGAGGTGGGACTTATACTTGCTGAAATAGCAAGGATGCCTCGGGAAAGAAAAAGAAAGTGGAGGTTCAGCTACAAAGCTAGAAACACTCCAAACAAAAGACTTACACCCCGTCTGGGTCAGGGAGTCTTCTAACACCCTATACACACTAGACAACCACCTATATGAAGGTATGATGGCCAGTAAGGTTGGAAAAGTACGGGAACTCCTCCTCGGGACATGCAAATATGAATGCAGTTATTTAGAATGATCCAAAGTATTGTGGAGGCTCTATTAATATATGCAAGAAAGTAAATGTTGCAATTTTTAAATCCTGAATATTTTAATCATAAATTTTAATTATCTTGAATATTTTATTTAGAATTTTGTAGAAAATTACAATTTTAGGGTCCTTAATGAGCCTATGTTGTATCGTGAAATCCCAGATAAAACACAAAAAGAAAACAAGAAAAACACATACAAGTGCAGACATTCAACATGATGCAAAAATAAAGCAAAGCAAGTTAAACCAAAATAATAAACAGGCCGGTGTCGTTGGGTCAGCAACATATCCCAAAAAAGAAAAGGGCGGTCGGACTCCGCATATACATGCCCGGTCCTAATTCTATACATTAATATAAAATGCAAAATTAAGATACGGGGGAAGAGCATCTGCTCCTGGTCCCCTCAACGTGGTTCCCGTGCTAACGACTCGGAACCCGTGACCGTATATTATTTCTGCTACAGGACTCTCCTAGACTCTAAAAAAAATACATAGAGAAAAGAAAAAGACTCAATCCTGCATGGAAACAAGTGTCAGTGGGAAAATCACATGCACATAACGTATTATGAGTCATGCCTTAAAAGTGGGGGAAGCTAATAGCACCTGCAAGCAAAATGGTCAGAAATCATTACTTGATCCCCCCATAGCGGTACCTGTGTGTGTATAAAAATAGACATGGCTCCCTGCAGAAGAACGCCCTAACACACTACCACACATATGCAACATGCAGACACACCACAAGCATAATGCAAAAGAAAGATACCTGGCTAGGGCAACCAATCCAACAGAGAACAATAGCCAGACATCAAAAAAACTATCTAGCACCCTAAATCCTAGCCTAGCACACCATCTAACGGAAGGTGTGTTAACCTAGTATCTAAGTGAGGGGGTAAGTATAGGTTAATATGACTTTGACAAGGTCGTCATACCGGCCCCATTCTAAAGATCTAAAGGATCTAAAGGGTGTCACGAAGAATGGTGACACGAGTTAGATCTATTAAATCCTTAGCACAATCATACTCGTGTCAATCCCAATGACTTAACTCGCATTGCTCACTGGGATCGACCTAACAAGCAATGCTCGTTATGGCATCGCGACCAACACGGGGTTACTCTCCTAACAAACCTGACTCGCTATCCATGCAAACATGCAAATGCAAATGCTAATGCAAGAAAATCAAAACATATAAGTGGTGTTAAAGAGTATGCCATGAAGGCAGTGACTGGAAGGAATGGGCATGCCGTAGCGACAGGGGCCCGCAAAGAGGGTATACCGGTAAGGTAGTGACCCAAAGGTAGGCATGCCGTAGCGGCAGGGGCCCGAAGAAGGGGTATATCGGTAAGGTAGTGACCTAAAGATGGGCATGCCGCGACAGCAGGGGCCCGAAAAGAGGGTATACCGGTAAGTCAGTGACCCGAAGGAATGCATGCCGTAGCGGCAGCGGCCCGAAAAAAGGGTATACCGGTAAGGTAGTGACCCAAAGGTAGGCATGCAATAGCGGCAGGGGCCCTAAAAGAGGGTATACCGGTAAGGCAATGACCCGAAGGAATGCATGCCGTAGCGGCAGTGGCCCGAAAAGAGGGTATACCGGTAAGGCAGTGACCCGAAGGTAGGCATGTCGTAGCAGCAGGGGCCCGAAAAGAGGGTATACTGGTAAGGCAGTGACCCGAAAAAATGCAACTCAAGGAGATGATATCGATCATGCAGACAAACATGTACATGCACATACACAACATGCAAAGGAGCAAGTGGTAGGTCGATCCAGATGGAGCATCTGGTCAAACCAAAGTATTGTGTCAACCGGATCGGGGTAGCCGGCTGAAACACAAGTGATGTGACCGGTTTGGGATAACCGATCGAGGCACAAGTGGTGTCGGTGCAGGTGCAAGTGCAAGATATAAGATGCAAGTGCAAGTGCAACATGCAGTGCAAGGTGCAAAGTGCAAGGTGCAAGTGCAAGATATAAGATGCAAGTGCAAGTGCATGTGCAAGTGCAAGTGTGATATATGACACACAATATGTAACAATGCAAGACACGCATATGCAAACAATGAGGTGCAAATGACCACACATGATAGCGAGCTACACTAGTACTAACGACCTCACCTAGGAAACCTAAGGTTTAGACCCTTGGAAATGCGACATCACCGCCTCTTATTTTGGTGAGGAAATGTGGGGAGTTTCTCCCCGGATCTCCGAGGGGGAAACTCTCCACGGCGTTGTGAAATGTGGTAGCTACAAAGCTTTTCACATTTCGCAAATCCTCCAGACTTTGCAAAGCGAGCCAGCTATAAAGCTTCTCTCGCTTTGTAAGTCTGACCTCCTAGCTTCTCCAAGTAAAGCTGGAGAAACCCAAAGCAAGGGGAGTGAGGGACTCTAACCCATCGGGATTTATGATAAGACTCACAACAAATGGGAGACACTTGGCTCTACGGAGGGCATTTTACGCACAGGAATTCCTAACCTAAAGGCTAGCTCTAGAAAATCGACGATCAATCACATAGGTACGTTGACGCGCCAACCCATGCTGACGCACACACCCCGTATGGGCGATCGAACCCACACGCTTAGACACCACTAAACCTAGGGCTAGCTAGAAGTTTATGAGATCTCACCACCGCAAAGGTTGCAGGCGCGTTCTCTTTACTTTCTCTAAATCGTCAACGTCCAGTCTTCGAGGGGCGCTCGACGACGGTGAAAGAGAGGAATTTTTCCTCGCAAAAGAAGAGACGCTTGCACCTCCTCGAACATCGATGTCGCTCGTTTTTCGGTGACGTCGAGGTGCTCCGATGAAGTATTCGGTCTCCGGGAAGATAGCACGGCGAGGTAAAGGAGTTAGCCCGCCGGCGATGCGCACCGGGAGCGAAAGAAACGCTGAGGAAAGCCCAAAATTTTAAGCTCGCCCGCTGATTTTCACCGGTATAAATTTGAAGCCGACGAGGCAAAAAGGTGGGCGAGGAAGAGGTCCGGCAAATGACTGGATCTCGGCGTCGGAGTTGAATGAGGAGCCGGCGGATCTACTTGTAGCCAAGAAGAGAAGAAGAAGGAAGAGGGGGTGCGGCTCTGGTCGTCGGAGGAGGGAGGAGTGCCGGCTAGGCCGGCGGCGAGACCAACGGTGAAGATCCGGCTAAGAAGAAGACAGTGGCGAAGCTCGGCGAGAGGTGCTCGGAGGGCGGCGCTCGGACCGTGGTCAGCGACGGTGGGCTTCGCAGGCGAGGGGGAAAGCTCCGGCGAAGAGGCTCGGTTCGGTTTCGCAAAAGAAGGCTGGCGGCTAGGTTTCGCGAATGGCTTCATGCGATCCGAGAGGTAGCCGACGGGAGGAGGAGATGGCGCCGGCATCAGCCGGCGAGGAGCGACGGCCGGCGGGCTTCAGCCTCAAGTGGTGGACGGCGCGATCGGAGAGGTCGCGATCGATCGGGAGCGGAGGCGGTTCTGTGTCGCGAAAACCAGAGGGAGAGAGGGAGAGCTTTTAAAAGAATAATATTATAATATTATAGTATTATATTATAATAATAATTATTATATTATTATAATTATTATTTGTGTATTCTTCACCTGGCGAAGTGAACATCCTTCTTGGCTAAAATTGACGTTCCGGACGCATTGACGCAATCCGTTTTGTAATTCGGGGTTGTTTGGGTCACTTTTTCAACGATTGTGCCCAAAATGATAATTCACATATTTTTACCCCGCCCAAAAGCCCTATGCGATCCGAGAGGTAGCCGACGGGAGGAGGAGATGGCGCTGGCATCCGCCGGCGAGGAGCGACGGCCGGTGGGCTTCAGCCTCGAGCGGTGGACGGCGCCATCGGAGAGGTCGCGATCGATCGGGAGCGAAGGCGGTTCTGTGTCGCGAAAACCAGAGGGAGAGAGGGAGAGCTTTTAAAAGAATAATATTATAATATTATAATATTATATTATAATAATAATAATTATATTATTATATTTATTCTTCGTGTTTTCTTCACCTGTATACGTCCTCGCGGCGAAGTGAACATCTTTCTTGGTTAAAATCGACGTTCCGGATGCATTGGCGCAGTCCGTTTTGTAATTCGGGGCTGTTTGGGTCACTTTTTCAACGATTGTGCCCAAAATGATAATTCACACATTTTTACCCCGCCCTCGAAGCCGTAGCGAAGTGAACATCCCCCGTAAGTGAAATTGACATTCCAGATGCACTCACGTGGTCTGTTTTGTCGTTCGAGGCAATCTGAACAAGCTTGCTGGTGCTCAGGTCAATTTGTGCCAAATTCGTACATGACGCGCTATAACAAATTTTCGCCGATCACAGGTAGACACCATACACCTATGATATCCAAAAATTGATGCCAACAACACTGTATCAGAGTAGAAAATTAAAACTACTCCTATTTGGCACAATACATATTAAACCATTTATCTCATCTCATTTTACCAAAATCTCATTGTAGTGGGAAAAATGCTTTTTTCACATACAAAATCTTCATCACATAAATATAGTTTAATAGTTTAGTAGTTACTGTTTAAACTTTGCATTTCAATTTTGCTAATAGTTAAATAATTTAGTTTTGATAATATTTCAGCATTCAAAATTAGTGACAGTAATTTCATTTTACCTTTTCTGAATTTTCTAATAAATTTATCATCTCAAATTTAAATCATTCCCTTGGGATCGATATTCGGGACTTAAAATAGAAAATCCTTTATTACTTGATAACAATACGTATACTTGTGTAAAATCCCATCATTAATTGCTTAAATTTTTTAATAATATTTAGAGCATCAAGTTTTTGGCACCGTAATATAGCGGAGTCAACTTTATATATTTTGCACAATTATATCAAACCAGGATCAGTATGTAATCAACTAAGATATCATAAACGTGGAGTCCCTATGAATGTGCAAAGGGATTAATTCATGTACTTATGATCATTTTAAAATTGACCCAAAGGCCGTATAAAAAAAATGTGGGAAATAAATTAACTAGTTTTAAAATCTTATGCAAATTTAATCCTAAATTTATTAAGATAAATATTTTTAAAGTTGAACTTTATAGAAATGATTTTATCTTGGAGAACATAATTGTAAATTTACATTCAGACAAACCATAGGCTTAGAAGAAGGAGTGAGCACACACGAGTGCAGTAGAGTAAATACTCCATAAATATTAAAATAAGTCAGGTGTTGCTGAGTCAACAATATATCTTAGAGAAATAAGGTAAGGCTTTGCATAAACACACCAAATCTTAAATCTATGCAATAAATGTACAATCTAGAATTAAGGTATGAGGCATGAGCAAACAACTCCTTGTCTTCTCCACATGGTTCTGTGTATCAAATGCTTTGGGAACTCATGTCCATACCTTATTTCTATTACAAAGTCTCTTAGACTCTAATATTATATAGAGAAAGAAAAAAATAAAATACAACGTGTAAAAAATGGTTAGTACAAACTATACCATGCAATTTATAAAAGGTTGTGTCCGATGGGAGGAGGACTAGCCATTACATACAAAGAATGCATTATTTTAAATCATTATTAAGCTCCTATCTGTAGGATACGATGCCCTACGAAGAAGACTATTGTAATATATTTGTGTGCAAGTCCACAAGTAGTAAAGCAGGCGAAAGGGTAGATAAAATGTATGATAGTAAGCAAAAACCAAAGAAGCAATAACTGTGTATAAAAATCTCTTACTACAACCTAACCCCAATTCTAAATAAGAACTAAAAAGGTATTGTCTGCACATGTATCTAAGTGTAAGGAGTGTCACGTAGGGGCTAAGGATTTTCCCATAAGATCTTGACGGGTCACCAAGCTGGCCCAATCCCAAGTATCAAAATGAGCTAACACTCATTAATATTAGTGATTAATGTTAACCTAAATATTTGCTAGGAATGGTCATACAATGTCTGATAATAATATGGTATTTTACATTACTTGTGCAGAGAAGCCTACGAGTATTGCTCATTTATGTATTATCACCATAAATCAAACCAAGGGTGATTCAAGTATTACTACCATTATGTTGACACATGAGAACTAGACATACATGGTGCAACATGAAATAAGGTCCTGCTTGAAGAAGCAGAACCCTGCATCTATGAACATAAACACAAGTAATTTGTAAACATGCCATGAAAGGATTGTGCCTTAGGGAGTAGACCCCATTGACACTGACACAAGTCAAATTCCTCAAAAATAGAGAAATTTATGGATGGGCAGAAAATGCATAAAGAGCTTTAAAGACTAAACCCCAAGATCTAGTACTCGAAGTCAGTTGTCATATAAATGATGAAAATGTAATAAATGCACACTAATACAAATAAAGCATATGGGACACAAATGCAAGAGAAATTCCTCATTTAAACAAGGTTGATCAGGCAAACAACACATGTAAACCTGCATGAATATAGAAACTATCCTCTAATCACCATAGAGAGCGTACTATCTCATCCTGGAGATGGTGACATAGAATGATCTCCAATATTTGGGAGTTAAAGAATGTGGCACCCTAGTGCCAACTGGCAGTGCTTATGCTCCAACCTCTTTTATCTCCTAGATAAAAGGTGGGTTGTGCTAGAAACTCATATACCCAATGCAGCCTAAAACTAGCTGGAGGAACAACTCAATGATATCCTACACACCCCACATAGGTGAATTTAAAAAGATAAAAAAGAAAGAAAACAAGCTTATGTTAGGTCATGTCGAGCGATGACACAAATAACGTAAGCTTAGTAGATCAATCAGAAAAAGGAAAATTTTCATCCATAAGGAAGGATGTGCCAACTGTTTGTAATTGATGGCTCTAATTTAGTAGAAACTAGTCCAAACTGATTGACAAACATCTCATATTCTCCACACTATATGAAAAGTGGTGCATTGATTTTGCAACCAAGAAAAAAAGATAAACAATGCTTACTATACCCCCTAGTGCTATAATGTCAAAGATGAACACCATAACCACAAGAGAGAAATTTGATATCACGAATCTCTTAAAAAAGGATGTGGAAATGAAAGATAAAGTGGGAATTAACTCTGTAGTGCACAAAATGACATCATGACCATAACCCCATGTTAAGCAAAATCCACTCGGTGTTGCATCACTGAGAACAACATTGCAGCCTGATCCTATGTAGCTGACATTGTGGTGCTGCATAATGACACCTTGATGCTAGATCAAAATCAAGTTTAATGACCTCACAACATTGCGAAGATAATGTTGTGTGATTACTGATAAGAGGCAAAGCAATGGTCGCATTTTGAGAAGCAGTGCTAGCACATCAATCAAAATAAATAAATAAATAAAGGGACTGTGACATCTAATAGAAACGACACCACGAATCATGTGCATAACTAAGGCCCTAACCTCAAAGGAGAAACTCAAGAACGAGACTAAGTAGAGAAAATGCAGGAGTTTAGCCTAAGCTCTCTCTAAAAATAGCTTAACATAGTTTCTCTAACACTAGAAATTAGTGTATCTAAGAACATGCAAGGGTTTTATGAATTTCACCTATGCAAAGTCTCTTGATGACCCACGCTTCCATCGCTCCATTGAATGCCATTTGTGAGCTTTTTCAATGGTCAGGACCACCGTAAATTCAATGATAAAACCTCAAAGTCAAACATACATAATTAATGGAGGAAAGGAAAGGAAAGCGACAACCTTTCATCAACTCAAAATGGCTCAAAAGACACTAGAGCTTCAAAATCTTTAACCTCTAGTAGAAAGGATGCATGGAAGGAAGCTCACACACTTCAAGATGAGGAGAAACTCAAAAGGTCAAAGAGATGGCTAGATTCAAAAATCTCAAGCTCTGGGGAAAGGAGACGTAGAGGGAAGCTCCCACACTCCTAAAACTCAAAGAAGGATGGATACGAGTGAAAGGGCGAAAAAGACTCTCAACCTCTCTTTTATGGTTCTAAAAGGTTGGAAGAAGACTTCAAAGGAAAAAATTTCTAACCCTTTGGGTAGCCTAAGGTTTCCTCTTTTATAGGGTTTAATGTTAGTAAAACACCGTGGCACCATGTCTGGCCATGTCTGACTCTTAGGCACTATTGATGTGGTATACATCACATTAGTCAATAAAATAGAATTTTGGATCCAGAAATTACTAAATTAGTGGGGCAATATCGTGCCGCTAACGTGGAAAGTTCCATGCAGGTAGACATGAAGGTGATTATCCAATCAAGAGCCGCCCGGGCACCCACATTAACATAGGCGCCATGACACCACTGTCATGATCAGTGCCACATCAACAGTTGTAATGATGTCGATCCATATGAAGCTACCTTGAGACTGGCATGTTCTAGGAGTTGCATCGCCACACCATGCATCGCAGTGCCAATGACATGGTACCTTGCCATTCATCACCTTGAGGCATGCCATCCATAAAAATGTTCATCATGGCATTGAGGCATTTTAGATGGCATTGAGAGGCCAAGCCAGACTTCTTTCTCTTCTTTTTTATGTCAATGAGATAGTCCCATGTTGCGAATTATTGGAAAAAAATGAATAAAAACACACATAATATGAAATATAAAAGACACAAGGACCCACATATAATATCACATCAATCCAAACATAAATCCCCTTACAAGAATGCAATCATATTACATAGAATAAAATCTCTCACAAGGGGCACAACCATAAAATATAAGATAAGTTTCTTCATCAAAGGCACAATCATGAAATGTATAATGTCTTCTTCGAGCTCGCAATCCAGGCTAAATAATAAGGAAACTAAACAACCATTCTCTCCCAATCTCTCTCTCCCTCTATGAATGAAGAACATATAAAACTCAATGTCCGTGTACTCATTGTCATCACCATCTCCATCATCATCATTGACTGCCCCACTTGACCCAACCTTCAAAAAATAAGTATACTAGGGAAACGGAGTGTTGTCGATCTAGGCAATGCCAAAAAAATATTTATGTGACTGAGTTAGCCAGAGGAGATGACTTTATTGTTGGTGCTCCATATGGGCATACTGATGACTAAGGAGATAGGTCTTCATGACAATTGTCATCATGAAAATCTAAAATTTTTGGAGTTACTTGTTAATGAAGTGAGGTTAGGGAGAAGGAACGACGACTCTAGGAGTGCTCATAACTTCTCCGCCAGGCATTCATTAGGAACAAATGTTAGCCTCCATGATGAGCTGCATGGTTCATACATGATCCTTATGCAGTTTAGTCTCCACCTCGACTCTAGCACCTAAAGCATATATCAGACCGAGTGATCAACAGCAACAATGATATTTCCATGGACCATATAAGCTATAGACTGTTGGATAATTTAACTGACATCAATCATAAACTCATGTTGGATGACATAATTTAGCATAGTGCGCTCCTCATTTCCTCGCTCATGTGCAAGTTGTGTAGTAACCTGATTGAGATTAAAAGGTTTCGACCTTTGACTCTTAATCGAGTGTGCTTCTAAGGAAGTTCATGGGCTACCCCTTAGGCTTCCAGACTAGTAATAGTGTTGCCCCAAGTGAGACAAAAAAATATGTTTTTATAGTTAAGATTCTAGTTTAGGAATTCAAAATATTGATCGATGGTGTATCTGATAAAAAAATATAGGCTATTGATTGTCTCCCGATCATATGCAACCCACCACCCCTTGAAAAATACCTTATCCTCTATAGGCTAGCTGGCGTTTGTCCTGAATTCAAGGATGACTGCAACAACTGTGAGGTTGGAAGCCTGCATGAGATTGTCTCAACATCTTGCATGATGGTGGCAGTGGTGTCTCCCTCGAGTTTATAAAATATGTTCTCAAAGATAAAATTTTATTGTGGAGGGAGTATGAATACCTACATATTCCCTCTTAGCTGATGAAGATGGCCATATTATATCACTCATCATCTACTAGTGGTGATGGTATCCTTTGACATCTTCTCATGGGCATCTCCAAAATAAAGTCAAGAAAATATCAAGGGAGAGGAGAAAGTGTTGTAGGGTTTCAACTACAAAGAAATTCGAGCATACAGAAGACATCAAACCCAATCCCTATTATGAGCATTTTGGTGTCGTGGCGTCAGAAAAGACGTCTTAAATCATAAATTCCTTATCCATTTTCATACGTCACTATACCTGTGTGGCACCGAGGCACCAAATCCACAAGGCATTGAGGCGTTAATTGACTTCTTAAGAAATTTAATTAGTTATCACTACTCTAGACTCTCTAAGGCTGAGGTGCCATAATGGCAATGAATAATTCATGAGACATGTCTTATTACATGTAGAGTCACAATGCTAGCACTGGCACCATGGTGCCACACCATTTTTCTGGATATTTTTTTGTGAAGCCAGTTGGCTGTACAAAGATGGACCTAAGAGGGCTTCAATTGGCGCGTTGACTTTAAAAATGATTTTAAAATGATGTTGATAATGATAGTCAGAAGATGATGATTTGTCAATGATAACATTGCACTACAACTACGGTGAAAACTAAGCAACAACCCTCTGAATAATGAAGTGGTGGTCTGATAATAATAATAAAGGCTTGTCATTGGATGGGTGATAGTGTATTTGACTGTAAAGTTCTTGTCTGCTTGACGTAGTATTTATATATTATGATCCTGTGTTTGCCTTTACGTGTTTAGAATCAATCATATTTTGTCAACAATATTAATTCATTCCTTATGTTATAATGTAACCTCATGTTAGAATATTACTTAATTCGTGTAGATAAACGAGTTGAGTATCATCAAATTTTGGATTCATGTGGATAAAAATAAATGAAATCTACTAAGGATGTTAGATCCATCCTAGGTTATCCTATCAGACTTATTGAACGATGTTAACCTGTGCATACAAAGTCATATGAAATCCATTAAGGATGTTTAACTAATTTTAGGAAATTTATATGTAAGAAACCATGAATAATCCACTAATGTTGTTTAACCGATCCGATGTCATTTGTAAATAAGAAGGCATGCATGATCAATCAAGGATGCTTGATTGATTTGATATCATTTGTATGATTAATCTACCAATAATGTTTCGTCAATTTGAGATCATCTATGTATAAAAGCCATAAATGATCCATTAAAGATGGTTGACCAATATGAGCCTATTTGTACATATAAAGGCATGAATGATCCACCAAGGGTGTCCGACCAATTTGATTCCATTTGTATGAATAATCCATTAAGGATGTTTGACAAATTTTAGTTCATTTGTATCTAAGAATCCATGAATGATGAGTTCATTTATAATAAGAAGATATGAATAATCTATCAAGGATGTTTGATGGATTTAAGGCCATTTATATGAGTAATCTACCAATGATGTTCGACCGATTTGACGTCATTGGTTTATAAGAAGCCATAAATGATCCGCCAAGGATATTTGATTGATTTGAGATCATTCGTAAAAAGAAGTCATAAATAATCCACAAAGCATGTTAGACATGTCTTAGGTTATTTTGCAAAAAAATGTTTAATTGCATTGATCTATCATGTATGAAGTTGAATTAAAACCCATCATGAATGTTAGACCAATCATAAGTTGTTAGTATAAGCTTTTTTTAATGATTGTACACTATATTAGAAGAGTTTGATTGAATTTTTACCTATCTGAGACTATTAGTCGAAGGGTAGCAATTGCTCGACAATCATAGCCTATTATGGAAAAGGTCTATTGTAATCCACGAAGGATTTTGACCTAACCTAGGATGTTTAGTTGAACCATCTACTTGATGATTGTATTCTGTATTGGAAGAAGTCAAATCGAGACCCTATAGGACTAATTAAGTTTAGAATAAGGTGTCAGGAATATTATGTGTTTCTTAAGTCTAGAGTTTAGGTCGATATGGACTAATTCTTGAAAATATGGTTACAATCATATTCAAAAATGATATTTGACAACTTTTTTATCTTTTTTTTGTATTTCTTGCCCCCAAGTGGGGGTGTTATTCACACATGCCCAAATATTTGCATAAAGTAGCCCATGCATTGAATATTAAAGAAGTCAACTTCTTAATCATGTTTGAGGATGAACTCCAATATGATGAAGGAGGCACTAAGAAAATGTTGTTTAGCTAGATATTTCAATGTGTGACCAATATTTAAGATATTGACATGAGTGACCACTCAATCTTATAGTGAAAGTTTCTCCTGGCTTGATGTCTAAATGAAATAAGAGAAGACTACCTGACTACAATCATGCCTGAAAGTTAACGTGGATGATATTTCAAGAATATAATGAAGGTTGCCCCCAATTTAGAATTGGTTCTCAATAGACTTGATGTTTGAATGAATTATGGGAAGACTGCCCAACTACAACCATGGAGGCTGTAGTGAATGACTTTTTGCGGTTGTAGTTAAGCTTTCCCCTTCATCAGAGAATGCTTTAAACATATTCTTTCAATTAGCCTCTCCTCACTTTGATGAATCCCAAAGAGGAGAAAAAAGTTTTTAATATTCCTTCAATTATGATAAATTTCTTCACACACATATTAATAAGTTCACCCAATATTTGGTTGATTCCTACTAGGAGTGAATAAAACCAAGTGTTCATTTAGCCTTTAAGAGTAGCTTAAAAAAACTTGATGAAGGAACATGATAGAAGCTCGTTGAACGTGCAAAATGGTTCTGAAGTGATCCATATGTTCGTACGAGGCATTGGTACATTCAAAGGAATCAAATCTTGGAAGCTTGAAAATCTATTGGAATAAGATGTTGAAAGATGATCTCAGTCAACGAGCATGACACTTGAGAACAATGTCGAGTAGAGAAATGAATTCTATCCATTTGTGGAAACCCTCCTTGTACTAAACATTGTAGCTCTTCATGGATTACGTGAGGTCGAGGTAAGTTCTCCACATGTGTTGGAGGTTTGCTTCTAGTCTTGTCTATACAAGATGGATGTGTAGATCAAGTAGTGTTCAAGATGTCAACTTCCTAATAAATAACTTCAGTGTGTGGAGAGGGCACTAACTGTGCACCTTTAATCGATGAATTTTGAGATAGTCGCACCCTTCAGTATGCACTACCATCGGTTATTGAACCTTGCATAAATTTTGAATGATCACATTTAGAAACTCCTTCATTCCTGGTAGACGATCATTAGGAAGTGCAAAGTAGGATCCTTTGCCAGCAGGGTGAAGTGTATCATTGCAAAATGAAGCAGATAATTGGCATATAGCACATCGAGACTAAGTCAAGAAATGACAAATATTAGAGAGAGAATCTCATGCATTACATTTATAAGACATTAAATAAGTGCAAACTTTGATAAACGAGACTTTATTTCTCACAAATAGTGTCAAATTATTGTTTGAAAAATTTACGGAGGTAGTGTGATAATTTACCATCTTAGCATTGCACAAAAATCCATCACAAATACACAAATATAGAAAATTAGTAGGAGGAGACACGAGGATTATGTGAAAAAAAAATCCTAAAAAGGGAAAAAGCAACTGACCTAGCCCAAAGTAATCCATTATGTGTTTGTAAGTACATAGATTCACTCTTCTCATGAATTAGAGAACATGAAATTACAATGTTGATATTACAAATGTACAATAGTAGTTTAACTATAATAATCACAATTATGCTACAAGAAATATAGTTGATTATGAAGGTTGTAGTCAGTGACTATAATAACAAATAGTTGACCATAAAGGCTGCAATTGGAAACTATAATAGTAGCGATTAGCCATAGATATCATAGTTGGTTGTTGTATAGGCAGTAATTGGCCACAAAGTCCATGGTTGTTGGAAGCTAAAATAACATCAGTTGTCCATATGGGCCATATTTGGTGACTACAATAGTATCATTTGGTTACATAGGCTGTAGTAGGAAGCAATAATAGTAATAGTTGGTTATATATGATGTAGTTGTAAACTATAATAGCATCAGTTGGCCACGCCAGGTGAATTGGAAGTTATAATAGTAGTTGGTCATATAGGCCTTAGTTGGTGGCTGTAATGTCATCACTTGGTCACATAAGTCATAGTTAATGACTACAATAGCCTCATTTGGTCGCATATGCTGAAGTTGAAAACTGTAACAGTAGTAATTCACCATATATGTCATAGTTTACGACTACAATATCAAAAATTGGTCACATATGCCGCAGTTGGCGACTTCAATAGCATTCATCGGCTACATAGGTCGTAGTTGGAAGTTGTAACAGTAATAGTTAGCCACACAAGTCATAGTTAGTGATTGTAATATTGTTAATTGGTCATATAAGTCGTAATTGGTGACTACAATAACATCAGTTGGTCACAGAGTTCGTGATTCAAATTTATAGTAATAGGTCGTATAGACCATAGTTAATGACTACAATATTGACTACAATAATTGGTCATATGACATGAAGAGTGAAGCTCCACTTATAAAGTTTGAGAGTTATCTTCTACTAGTGACATTAGAGCCTGGAACATTCATTGGATGACCTAACATAAATCCCTTAAGTACGAGGAGTTCTTTGATGATTGGTGGTTTAGTAGTGTTTAAATTAAATGATTTTGAAGTAATTGTGCTTTTATTATCCAGACACTTAATTTAAGCATAAGATCATTTAGTCCCCCAATCATATATTTAATTTTTTGTTTAATATTTCAAATTTATGATTTGTGCTCTTTTGTACTCATCTCAGGTCTATTTTGATGTGATATAAACATGTTCAATTCTAGCATAAATTTGTGATATAGACATGCTCATAATCCATGCCATACACATATAAAGAGTAAGCACAACTTTCTGACTACGAAAATTTTAAAGCCAATCTGCCTGCCCTTGGGCCATTGGTTTTTTGTAGATAAACATCGTTTCTATTTATTTTTTTATGAAATTAAAATTAGGGTATTCACATAGTTATACTCAATTCTTATGAAAATACATATCTAACACCTAAATATTACATAATACATTTATGCTACCTAAACCTTTCATATCACATAAGAAAATCACTATTTTAACTTTAAAAAAATTAAATACACATTTTTATATATAGATAAGGTGACATATATATATATATATATATGTGTTAGATGTGTAAATACTTGAGGATAGAGTCCTATGAATGTAAATCTTAATATTATTACATTTTAAAATATTTGGAAATTTTATAATTTAGTTTTAATGTTATTTTTACTTGCATTCAATCACATTAAAAGTTTAATGTTAGCATTGAATGAATTAGGTCTTTTTAAAAATGTTTATCGTAATTACAAGTCAATTTAAGATTTTGTTGATTTGAGGTTGCAATGGGGGGTTTAAAGATGGTCTAACACACTATGGTTAACAACTGTTAAAGATATCTCTGATTAAATAATCCATTAAAAATATAAACCCAATAAAAGCAGGATAGGAGCCTAATCTATTGAAAAATTATAGATTTATTACAAGTAAAAACATAAGCAAACATAAATTTATTATAAGCACAAATAACATAGCAAAATTGGAGAATTCTCTTTCTTAAATTTGCAAATAAAAAGCATTTCATCCAAATTGTAACAATGCACTCATAGAGACGACAAATATTTACGTACATAGTTCTACGTGCGTATAGAGGTTATTCGGGAGGTATTGGAGGGTTATGCTGGTTAAAAACCCCAATAGCCTGACAAAACTTCCGAATAACAACAAAAAATATGAGCGCGGAACCGCAGAACGTATTTGTAGGTTATTGGGGGGTTATTGAAATGCTTTTGGAGTTATAACCTCAATACCCCCCATAACTCAGTTATTGGAAGATTATTTGAGGGAGTACGCATGCAGAACTGCGTGCGCACTCCATAGCGACACCCTTGTTTATGAAGTCAACATCGTAAGCAGCAGGGCCATCAAAAGCTTTATGACAAAATGTGAAATAGTAAATGTTGTAAATTATTTTTTTACATTATATCTATAAATATTACATTATTTTATTCTCTTCAACAAAAGCAAACTCAGAAGATAAATTATTGGGTGGATGTTCAACTTACAGAATTCCAAAGAAGGGGTTTGTAATGGCAGAGTTCAGCTCGGATCCAGCGGAGTTCATAACAGCTATGTCCACCTTGTCTCGAGGCAGGAACAAAAACTCTCCACCTTCCTGTTTTTCAAACCCACAAATCTGGAGAAACTCAACGCCTCCATGGAGACTACCAACTCTATCCTGTTAGAAACCAGTTGGAAGGATGGTTTGACGATGAGTCGGAATCTAAGAAGTTAAATCTTGTTGCTCCGAATGTTCAAGTACATTTTTTTTTTTACCTGGAAAGTTGCGTTATTTAGTCTGATCTTCCTAAATTTTTCCTCATTAGGATTCCTCGCAACATTGCCTACATAAGTAAGGAGTGTTTGGAATGCTCTCTTCACCTTAGCATCATCCTCCTGCCAAGCATTTAGAAGGTATAAAATGATGGAAAATGCAGTATTTAAAATTAAAAATAGGCATTTACATGCATAGCACCCAATTCATATGTATTTACATATCTAACACCTGAACTTCAATTTTTAATACTTATGCCACGGAGATCTTTCATATCATATCAAAAATACCATCATTTTAACTTTGAAAAAGTGAAATACACCTTTGTGATGCATAGAGGAGGTGGCTTGTATGAAAGAAATTGAACTTTAGGTGTTAGATATGTAAATACATAAGAATTGAGTGGTATGTATGCAAATCTTCCAATTAAAAAACCAGTAAATTAAGATAAAGTTTGAGAGAAACTTGTCTAAATAGTCCTCAGCCGCTTTGCAAGTCTATAAAAATGCCAAATTAATCCACAGACTCTTCAAATTCGGTCAAATTAATCGAAGGACTATTTCAGCTCATAATAAAAATGTCTAAGAATTAAGTTGACTTTTCTATAGGCTCTGGGACTAAAATGACCTCATGTAAATAGCCCGGGGTTATTTTGGCACATTACTCAATAGTTAAAAAAAAGGGCAAAAAACTATATTTCTTCTAAGAGCACTACAAAATTGCTGGAATGGAGTTCTCTGCTTCTTTTATCAGATCAATCTGGATTACACTCAACATGATTATTGGAGCTTATCTTTCTAAAACGTTGGGACCCTTCATATCTGGTACTTGATAATGAATTGCATAAAAAGAAGTAAATGCTGGGACCCTCTAAAGGCATTCGTTTGAGTAGAATTTTAGTAGTAGCACTTGTTAAAAAGTGTGAACGCTTTAGATATCTCAAGTCTATCGTTCAAAATGATGGTGATATTGAT
>JXCR01132320.1:0-16109 GCA_002079205.1 Phalaenopsis hybrid cultivar
TTGATGGTGTTGTAGATTGGGATCTTGGAGGGTTTAGGAACTTCAACAACAAAGATCTATCGAGTGAAAGTGTTCTCTGATAAAGTAGGTCACGGGTTATTGATGCGTCCTTGCCTATTGCAGGCTAGGGGTGTCAATCCAACGTTGTTTGGATAAGAAGTGTCATAGCTTGTAGTTTTAGGTTTATGCGCACTAGGAAATTGCACTATGAACATCCTTTGAAATCCTCAAAGGACAAGATTGGTCCATATTGTAGGCAATTGAACAATCAGAGAGCAATGTCTTTTAAAGTCATAAAAAGAGTCGGTATTTCAGTGCGTCGTTTAACTTGAGTAGACATACTTCCAACTACAAAGAGTGACATGATCAGACATGTCAAATTTCCCTCAATAGAGTTCTATAGTTGGGATCTTGAAGCGTTTAGGCACTTCAACTTCTAAGATCTGTCTAGAGAAATCGTTCTTTTTGTAGAGTTGGTCACGAGGTATTGATGTGTTCCTATGTATTGCAGACTATAGACATCGATCTTGCATTTTTTAGATAATACATAATATCACTAGCACTTAGACAGGTGACAGGGCACTTCCGTGTCAGCGCTAGATTTCACCAACTAAGAAAGTGTGACTACCCCCTAGGCAAATGTCTCCCTGATCATTTCCATCATTTGCTCCTTGAGCTCTTGGATCCACTCAGCTACAAAATCTCTAGTACATTACATGTTGCCTGTGATTTTTTGACAACTCACTTCTCCTTGTGCTACTTCTCTTCCTGTTTGTGAGACAATTCTTCCTCACCACACATTTTCAAAGTGTTCAACCCAAATTTGTCCTTGAATCATACTTCAAGTTAGGACTCCTTTCGAAAAGAGATCCTCGTTTACATTTATTTTCGTCTATGTAGAGTAGTTGGCCCCACTTAAAATTGCATATTTGGGTCTTTCTTATCCTAGACATCTAAGCATGGTACCCTCGAATCCTTGTCACCCTTTCCTCATCATGACTCAAGATCCTGAAAGAAGTCAAGTTCTAGTTGGGCCGTTGATACGTGAGGGTTAAACATTCGATCTTGAGTGATCATCTTTCAGCTCCTGGCTGCTGATGCTTGTGCTCAGCCTTAGTTGCTCGGCCTTGATTACCTAACTTTAATCACAACCTCATTTACTTGGCATCAGCCGCTTGGCCTTGAATTCCTAGCTTAGTCTCTCGACCTCAATTACTTGGTCTCTCACTCAGCCTTGATCTATCATCCTTGCCAACATTTACAGTTGTGTCCGGCTATCCAGCGCATTATTTTAACCTATCCAACAATGCTTCCGCTGGGTTGAATTCCGAGCCCTCAACTATCTCATCCAAATAACTCATACAGCCTTTTTTTTTTTTCTTGGATGTACAAAATGAATACCATAAAATAACAAAAAAAAAATAATTTTTTAAAAAATATAAAATTTTAAATGTTAAATAAAGCTATATCAAATAAGAAAATATTTTCGAGCCCAAAATTATTAAATCTTTAAAAAATAAAATTTCTGAATAAATTAAATAAAATTTAAAATTTTCTTAAAATCACTAAAAAAATTTCTTAATTATCTAAATTATTTAAAACAATTTAAAATGAGAAAAAAAATTAAGTGCCTGCGAACGGTACCGGAAATTTATTAGGTTTAGGCCAATCTAGGTCTAGCGTAAGAAAATGAAAGAAGAGTAGCTCAGCCTAAAATTATAGCCACAATCAAATGAACTCCATTTTTTAAGCAACCAGTTTTCTGACAAATTTGCTCGCTGTATTTGCAAAGCCGATTTGTAAATAAACATATAAAAAAAGCCACAAAATTACAATAACACATTAGGTTTGAAACTCACGCAATACGAATGCAAATTAAAGCAAGTTTACAAATTATATGATTGAAAAGGCAGGCAGGCATGCAGGAATTTAACAAATATTACTGATAAGAACATAAAAAGGAGATTCGTGCAAATGCAGATTAGCTATCAGGAACTGACGTTGATGTGCGCTTCACTGAGGCGCACTTAATGAGATGATTATAGCTTCCCTTCTCCTTGAAAAGCTGAGAGAAATGGTGTTTGCAGTACAGAATGCCTTCTAGAGCTGCATAGTTTGAAGGAGAAATGGAGCAGCCTCCATGGGAGCATCTGAAGCAGGATTTGTGGTATGCCAATCCTTCAACGGACACCTGGAGATTTTTTGCAATATTAATAAAAGTTTCCCAATGAAAGGCAACTTTCTGGAAAGGAAACTAAGATATTAGGATAATCAAGGATTCAAATTTTCGATACATGCCACCTTACTTATGCATCAAAATGTGTATTTCACATTTTAAAAGTTAAAATGGTGGTATTTGATCGATATGAAAAAAATTGAGCGGTATAAACATCAAAAGTAATGTTTAATCATTAGATATGTAAATAGATATGAATCAGGAGGTTATATATGCAAATACCATTTTTTTCCACGAGAGTTTTAAGGTTTGAGTTTACCCAAATTGTTGGGATTATCTTTGAGGGCTCTAGTATGACATTTCAAATTAGGGGTGTAAGTGAGTCAAGCTGACTCATGAGCCAACTCGGGCTTGACTCGACAAATGGCTTGTGAACTGAGCTTCATGAGCTAACAAACAAAGCTCAAGCCAGCCTAGACTTAAACTAGTTAGATCGTGAGCTAGATGGTTAAAAAAATAATTAATAAAAAATATATTTAAAATGTATTAAAATTCAACAACTTCAAGCTTCAGAGTAGCCCAAGCAAATGATTCCAACTCGAGTATTTGTTTTGACACATCAAGAAGCATGTGAAGCTCCAAACATGATAACATGTATTATATCTATTTTTTTAAGTAAACGACAAGGACATTGTTTGATTTTGGGGCATCACATTCATTCATTTTATGCAAATCTACATCTAATATATGAATTTATTCATTAAATTTGCATATGACTCATCTTTGGTTGTCACTCAGTAGATTCATAATTGTGACATTGTTATTAATGAAATGCATGTGCCTGGTACACTCAAAGTAATCCCATTAGTTGAGTTTGGTGTAATCTTGAGTATAAATTTTGGGATCAAATTCCTTTAAGAAGGGTAGTATGTAAGATCTGAAACATTCTTTTTTCCCTTCTCGTTATCGCGCCTCACCTCTACCAAATCCTTAGCATTTTACATATAATTTCCTTTTCCTTCTCATCCTATCAGACTGCACGAACAACCTTCCAAATTCTTCCCTCTTCTTTTCTTTGCGTGAGTTTCTTATTTGACATGCCGCGTTCTTGATTTGCCATCATATTGACTCTTTCTCTATTTAAGAGGAGTGTAGGTTAGGGCATCGGGCAACAACAAGCCCTCTCTACAGTTAATCGTAATCAAATCCATATCCTTACACTACATGTGTGGAAAATGAATCACTTATACTAAACTATCAATTATGTTACACCTAACTCAATAAATAATTAATTTTAACAACATTATTTGCATAATTGCTTATATTCTTAATTCCAATTTATGTAGGACTTGTTAGTCAACGCCAGTTAAATCATTAATAAATTTGGAGTTTTATAGCCCCCTCAAGGTAAGTAATTAATATTTATTAGGGATAAATGTACTATTCAATATTATGGGTGTTATGCTTGTTACTTGTATTTGATCCCTAGCTAACTGTAAGTTTGTTGGTTGTAACTTTTAAGTTCTATTAAGAAAATTGCAGTAAATTTTATTTGTTGTTTCTAATGAATTGCATAAGTATGTAGTCTTGTTTTATTGCTACATAGACTCATGTCCATTTACCTGTGCCTCGTGTTTCTAACATTTATTGTTTCTTTTATTGTTTTGATGTGTTAAATCACATTGTAGCAGATTCATAATTGTGCATGGTTACTGGAGGAGATATTATAGTTGTACTTTTGCGCTTTGATTGTAATGCATTAAATATATATGATATTGCAATATTATTTTATCGGTATTAAATCCCTTTTGTGACTAGCCGATTTGATGAGTCCTCAGAGAAATCATTGGATTTCTGTGGGGTTGGTGCTTACATTTTCTTATGTCATGGCGTCACAGGAAACTAACTATACATGTATTGCATATGTATATTATTATGCAGTGTTAAAATATTGATAAATTTTATATGTATAAACAAATATGATACAATTGAATATAAATATCTGCTAAGAAGTGCATGATTTTAATCACTCATATTTTTTATTATAAGCATGTTATAATCTTTTTGCAAATTTTATTATGCATATAATAAATTGTTCATTTTTATTTTTCATATTAAATGCCCCATTTCCCTTTTGATTTTTCAAACACACTCGTTGAATTTTTATATAACATGTTATAATCACTCACTCGGAGAACCATCTCCATCGAATCAGACTTTCCAGCGTGAGAATTATTTTGTATTTTTACTTTCACATTAATTATCATAATTTTTTTCTTAGATTTGCATAGTTATTTCTCTATTGTTATTTTAGTTTTATTTCAATTAGTTTATTATTTTCATGTAGTTGTATCAATTGAATTTTTTTATTGAAATTGAATAAAATTTATCTTTCATTGGTTACCTATTATTACTTGCATACAATCTTCCTTTTGAGAATACAAAATAAGTTCAAACTATTTCATATAATCTTCCCGACCCAGTGTGTGATAGTTGTGAGGTCATTAGGCTATATAAGTAAGAGGGTTAGGTCCACTAAACCTCAGATCACAAGAGACTTGATGGTCATTAGGTTGTATAAATAAAAAGTTTGATCCAATTATGTGAGGCGCCTTTTGGTTTGATGCGTGAAGCCTCACTAGAATTGATCCACAATATAAAATTAAAAGAAAAAAAAAAAGAGTGAGAATCCATGAAGCTAATGATAAATATGGTTGCAACGAACGATGATGATCACTATTATAACAAAAACATAATAACATAATGATAACTTCCATATTGTTTTACTAACATGGCTGAGCTGAAGCTGTACATAGAAGTTTGGCCGGTCCAATCAAGCACAACAGTAAAGAACATCGTTCATTTTGTAGAGATAACAAAATACGAAATGCATCCACCAATTACAAAGATGCATGCGAAAGCCTTCTCAAGAAGTACCCGTTGAACATGGAATGGAAATACACTTAAAGCAATGTTGTGAAAATCAGAAAAGAGAGAGGTTAAAGGTTCACCGGTTCAACTGCCAAATGACATAATAAATATTAAAATTTATTTTAATGTAAATNAGAACATGGAATGGAAATACACTTAAAGCAATGTTGTGAAAATCAGAAAAGAGAGGTTAAAGGTTCACCGGTTCAACTGCCAAATGACATAATAAATATTAAAATTTATTTTAATGTAAATTAAATAATACAATAATGATGCAAAGATATTATTTTAATCGATTCAATAGACAATATTTTAATCTAAGGCATCCCACTTTTGAATATTTTTAATAATATTCTAAATTAAAATTTTAAAACACAAAATTTTCTCCTTTTTTTAATTAAAAATCTTATTTATAGTCATCTGACAAAAATTAAAAGGCTAAAATTCGAGAATATTAGAACAAGGCAGTTTTTTAAAACCANTTATGGCATCCCACTTTTGAATATTTTTAATAATATTCTAAATTAAAATTTTAAAACACGAAATTTTCTCCTTTTTTTAATTAAAAATCTTTTTTATAGTCATCTGACAAAAATTAAAAGGCTAAAATTCGAGAATATTAGAACAAGGCAGTTTTTTAAAACCAAACGTTGCTCACCGGTAACCTTGTTAAACCTCGGTTCTGACCGGTTCTCTCCTGGCTCTATAAAAAAATATATTTGAGCTTTGGACTGAACTGATCAAATGAATGGTTCAATATTGAATCTGCAAGTCCGGTCATGTTTTTAAAACCATACTTAAAAGTGAAAGAATAATTGATTAGAAGTGCTGCCTTCAGGATGCGTGTTCATGATATGACAGACATGAAACTCACAAACTATAATACTATAAATAGAAATTAAATCGTACAGAACTCCATGCCTCACTGCCATAAACTAAGATACTAGCTAATACCTACATAAATAACGTTTGTCCATTCTAACCCACCACATAGGTGGATATTCCTCTAAATATCGTTACTGCAGGTGCACATGCAGTATTGAAAAAATAAGATGCCAACCTGCCCATCAACATAGGCGTGTTTGATGATCTTTTGCATCTTTGTTTTCAAAAAACGTGAAATATCACAATTAGGATTTGTGCAGAAGAAGACCCAACTTTTCAGAGGCTTCCTAACTATGGGAAACACGTTCCAAAGTAACAAGCACAAGGTCTTAAGGCATAGGACATACAGAGGTATTCATGAGTTTAAAAAGATGAAATAAAATACATATGCAGAGTAACTTGTTCGACTTGATGAAAATACTACAAGAATATTTTGTATCAAACAACACTGGCCAAAAACAATACAACATGACCAATGAAAAATAATACTAGTGGAAATCAAATAGAATATTTGAAGGAGAGAATGTGGACGGCAATATACAGCAGATTAATTTTTTTGAAGAACCGGTTTGAAGGCTGAAAGTGAAAACCTCCGCTTCAAGCTTCTGTTTGTTATGTTTGAGAATTTTAAAATTTTCATTATTTTCCATTTACATAACAATATTCCACAATATTTTCAAAATGATTGCCAAGTAAAACTTTGTTTCACCAATAAGCTTACAGCATCATCGAATTAGAAATGAAGAAGCACTAGGGATATTCATGCATTTCTTTTTAAATTAAGATTATATTATAAATAATGAAAAAAGGACCCAACCTTTTCAAGGGGATATACTGTTTTTGAACAAATGGCACACTTTTCTTGTGTTCCTGAGAACATGCCAGCAGCTTTGCTAGGAGATCTCGTCTGAGAAAATGATAGAAAATGTTTAAGTGATTGAGGTCCCAAAAGTATATGTTCACAAAGTAAGACAACGGAATAGGATAGCGAACTCACAAACTCTGGAGTTAACTTCTCTGAGGATTTTGCAGCTGTCAATATGAGCAATCCTTATAATCAGAAAAAAACAGAATGGAAGCAACACTCTATACAACTATAACCAAGAATGTAGGCTTACGTGACTGAAAATTCTTGTTAAAGTTGCCTGCCTCTCTAAAGAGTTGTTCAAAATGAGGTTTGCAGTATAGAACACCTTCCATAGATGAGTAATTACTGAGCTGAAGAGAAGGAGAAAACATTGATCTCACAAACTCAGAATTTCAAAAGTTCTCTTTGATAACTGCAGAACAGCAAAACCTGAGCTATAGCAGATTATGTGACATGCTATAAAGGGGCTTCTTTCTCCCTAAAAAGATTTTTCTCTCTTGTAATCCTCTTGCACTCGTTGAACAGGTAATAAAATTCTCATTTCATAACAAAAAGTTAGAATAACATCTTTTCAACTTTTGGAATCTAATCAATTACTTTGCAGTACACAATAAGCCATTCAAGATAACAAAGAGATGTAATTGCACTTTGCACCAATAAAGTTAGAAGGTCAAGTCTCCTTGAAAAGTTGTGGTGAATTTTACATGCAACATAAATTTTGAGTCCATAACTGTATCCCTCAATTGCAGTTGCTGCGGCAGAAAGATACAAACATTATGGGATTGGATCTTGTAACTTGTAGTGATCCTTCAGAAGCAAAATATAAAAGGGTTGGAAACATAAAAATGTCAATAAAAAATCACCTTGCTATCCTAAGCAACACTTATTATGCCAAAATGTACCATCAACAAGCTAAGATTATGTAAGTTAAACAAGTAAGAGGCAAGGCACTCACCTTTTCTCACAAAGAATTCTTTAAAAGCATAAGAAAAACAATTAAAACATGTCAAAGAACAGAAGAACATTACAAATTTATAGATCTTCAAAGAAAAATATTTAAGAATACGAAGAACTTAAAAATAGGTCTTCCAATTTCGCAAAACATAACAATCTGTGTATACAATTGTACTAATTTATACAAAATACATTGTTTATTAAAGAGCGGTTTAACACTTTTTGTAACAAAATAGGACAGGTGATTTTATATAATTCATTAAATTTGCACCAGCGATAGCAAATTAATAAACAACATTATAACCAAATAATAGCATGAAGGGATAATTGCATTTTAATACACTACTTTTCAACTGACACACTTTCGACACTCTTAAGTGCCTCAAAAATCACGTAACCAAACCTTGATCCACCTCTTAACAGAAGACCGCAATTTGATCTTTCCTCTCACTAGAAATTATGTTTTTAAAGTAAAAGAAATACCCAAAGTATATGCTCATAGGGTGGGCAAACCAGCAACGCATTGGCATTTAAGAAGAGAAAAGCAGATGGGAAAACAAATATCCAAATCAAAACAGAATTACGTCATCTCTTGGCATGGCTTGGGCACCCATTCAAACACAACCTTAAAGCCCATTAAAAGAGATTCACTTAAAGAACCACCAGCCATTACCCATACAAGATTTAGTATCCTGATAAATTAAGATGAATGCTGTAACATACATTAATCAAATATTTTGAAAAAACAACCCATGCATTGAAAAAAAGAACTCTTCCTTTCAAGATCCAATAATATGAAAAAAATAAGCCTTGATTTAATCAAATTATTACGAGTGAATACATTAATGGATAGTAAAAATACCTTCAGGGTTCCTTTGCAGTGATTGCACTTGAAGCAGGACTTGTGGTAGGTCACGCCATCCGCCATCAACTGATCCATAAGGTATACGGTCTTCTCGCAGACCTTGCACTTCTGCTGCGTTCCAAGGAAAGCCATTCCCACCGGATCAAACGACTATCCGTCTACTTCCCACAATCGCAAACTCTATCACCGTCAAACGATATTCTCCAGCAGATCCGGAAAGGGAGAACAAAATCTAACCTGCTTCCAGAATTCAACTGCACCGTGGAAAATTTCCAAAAAGGAGAAATTAGAATAAAATCAAAACTAGATAGAAATCAGCAGAGAAGTAAGGCACACGATCGAATCAAACCTGAGACCTCGCCGGAGGCTGTCTCTCGATCGAGATCTACCTACAAGAACTTCGGTTGCTTTTTGCCGCAAAAATACAAAGCAAATAAAAAGAAGGAATATTTACGTGAATATCACTCAACTTTTATGTATTTACACTTCCAGCATCTAAGTTTTAGTATTTAACCCATATTATTTTTATTTATGCAAGAAAAATATATATATTTTAAAAAATGTAAAAATAATAATTTTTATATATTATATAAACGATTTGAATTGATATAATTATTAGAAATAAATTTGAGAGATTAAATATATAAAAACATAAAAAGTAGGTGGTATTATGTAAAATGCTCCTAAAGTAACTTTTTCTGATCTAAAGGAGAAATGGGGCGGAGCAGGGACGTGATGATGGCCGCCTGTAGACGGAGAACTNTAGAGATTAAATATATAAAAACATAAAAAGTAGGTGGTATTATGTAAAATGCTCCTAAAGGAACTTTTTCTGATCTAAAGGAGAAATGGGGCGGAGCAGGGACGTGATGATGGCCGCCTGTAGACGGAGAACTTCATGCTGACAATTGGACCCAAAACATTAAAGCTTCTCACGATCGCGTGGGCCCCACGCAAATTTGCCCGTTCATCGGCACACATATTTTCGCGTAAGCTGAGGTGGGTGCAGCTATTATTGATGAAGAGAATGTGCCGTCCGAAGAGAACATGTAATTAATTGGCCAGTCAAATGTCGAGTTTCTGGACATAAAAACAATAGTATTTAGTCAACTTGGAAAATAAATTTCTCATATTACGTTATTGGTTAAGTAGCAACCTAAATTAAGACTGAATAGATGAACAACCAGCAATAAATTACAATTCTGTGGGTGCCTTGTGTCTCTCTACACACATATGTATGTATGTATATAGATATAGATATATATATATATATATATATATATATATATTAAAAAAGCAATTCGTGTCTACTTACGCGTTAATAATTAAAAGATTACAGATTTGGGAGGGATGGTGGATTCTCGTCTAAAACAAAACAAAAACATCAGTCATAGGAGCTCTACTGTCCACAGTACAACTCCACGCAAAAAGCAAAAATACATGTAAAAGCACAAAACTTATAAGAAAAGAAAANTAGATTTGGGAGGGATGGTGGATTCTCGTCTAAAACAAAACAAAAACATCAGTCCTAGGAGCTCCACTGTCCACAGTACAACTCCACGCAAAAAGCAAAAATACATGTAAAAGCACAAAACTTATAAGAAAAGAAAATGTATACCCAAAATTTACATGTATACCAATCCCGATGTAAATAGTAATTATGGAGTAACAGTTTGAAGTAGAGTGTGCAATCTCCAACATAAGCGACAACAAGGTCGAATCAATNCAGTAATTATGGAGTAACAGTTTGAAGTAGAGTGTGCAATCTCCAACATAAGCGACAACAAGGTCGAATCAATCTTGCATTCAGTGAACAGGATAATATATGCATATTCAAAGTACAACCGTGTCCTGCATAATTTACACTTAGGAAGGAAAATAGAATAAGTCTTCATATAGATCTTGAGAGAACAGATCATAGTCTCCCATAATTCAGAAAAACAAAAATGAAACACAAATGAGAGCATCGAAGCATTCCTGTATTTTCCAACCTCCATTCTATCAATGGAAGGCAAAACTAGGCAAAGGCATCTGTCCTCGAAATCTTCAAAACAACAACAAGTCAAATTAGTAAAGAGATTAGAAACAGCAACATCACTAATCCATCTAAAAGATAAAACCCAGACATATAAAACCCAATTCAGCACAAAATCTAGCAAACATAAACTTTGCAATAAGTGTCATTGAGCCTCCTTCCAAGCCTCAATGAAGTAGACTAAAACAGTTCCACCAGAGACAAAATCCAACAACCAAATGATCCAAATAATAATTCCAGCAGGAGGCACTACCCTGGAGATGTAGCCAAATCCAACTAAAGAAAGCCCCACAACGTAAACTAATCCAGAGATATGAAACAACTAACCCAAAACAAAGTTAAAGCCAGTTCCAACAAACCAAAACCTGACACAGTAATTCCAATGAATAAAAGCACAGTCCAAAAAATAAGGGGGCATTAAAAGATCCCGCGTAAAAACTATAAAATAGAGAATCCAGTAGTAAAGCTTAGACCAAAACAAATAGACTGCATCCATCCAAGTATCCAAAGAAAGCTGTTGTACAAGGAAACCATGAACCAAAGCAAGCTTAATATCTAACATATGGAGCATCCAAATCATTACTTATGAGAGTAGGTAACATAGGTGGGGGAATAATCCCCACAATAGCACTTTGAACACGCCATTTTGCCAACCAATCCGCAGGTTTATTCCCTTCTCTATAAGTAAAAGTGAAACGAATATTAAGTTGTTGCCGCTCTATTTTCTGCCAAATCCCTCTTATCAAGGATATAATATGCCAAGTGGGTTTAAGCTTAGTCATTAAAATGTTAAACAATGTTTCAGAATCTATTTCTAAAATAATATCATTAGTGTTGAGTGACACAACAATTTAGAGTGCAGCAAGCACAACATTAGCCTCAATCTTCAGAGAAGAATTGACAATAGAAGGGGAGGCAAAATAAGCAATACATTTACCATGATCATCACGAATCAGCTCACCCATACCCGTATAATCAGAAGAATAGCTCCCATCTATATTAAATTTAATCCAGCCGTAGGTGGGGGGTTCCCATTTAATCAAAATGGGCATCCTACCCCTTCCCATAGTAGTAGGAGCAACACAAGAAATCCTCCAAGCTTTTTGTAAATAAGCCACAGCTAAAGTAGAAGTTGTAGAAGGAGTATGACACTGTGTTTCATATTTATGATTATTCCTTGCCATCCAAATGAACCATAAGATAATAAAAGGAAAATAATAGTTCTTCAAGGTAGGGTCAAAATCCTTCCAAATACTAATAACAGTTTTAAGTGTCAAGCTTATGGGCCAGGTAATACCAAAGTAGCAATCAATGTGATGCCAAACCTCTTTAGCAAAGGGGCAATCAAAAAAATAAATGCTTAAATGATTATGTGCCTTTTTTACATGTATAATAATAAGAAGCCAGTTTTAAGCCTTTCATTTTCAAAATATCATCAAGAGGAAGCAGGTTATGAATGTTTCTCCAAATAAAAAAAGATATAGAAGGAGAGATGTATTTGTGTCGAGTGTAAGGATTCCATTTCCAAGGTGTAAGAGAATGCAATTTTGTATACAACAGTTTACTAACAGAGGGTCTAGTATTATGCTTCCATAGAGGGACATCCTTATCTTGATCAAATATAGGTATAGTAGTAATGGCATGAGCAGCATCACCCACTAATTAGTTTAGCTTTGTTAAATTCCAACCCCCATCAATCCAGCAATCTGAGACCATCAACTTAGCATCATAACTCTCAGTAGTCATAGTAGAAAATTTTGAAATGCCTCAATCATCATTCCAAAAAGATATACTATCATCCCTAAGTTCCCAAAAAATAAAGTGAGAAGCAACCTCACGTGAAGAAATAATGGTTTCCCAAAGCTTAGAATCACCCACTCTCCACTTAACCATGGAAGGATGCATATTTTTACAATATTTATGCAGCATATATTTAGCCCTTAAAGAGTCCCCCAAAAAAATTCGAACAAAGTTTGCACATGTTAATATCAATAGTATGTTGCAGAGTTTTAAAACCAAGCCCACAAGCACAAAGAGGCTTGCAATTATACTGCCAATTAGTCCAACTCTTAGAGGATCTTGACCCCTTCCAAAGAAATTTATTAAAGATAGTTTCAAGATTCTCTTGAGTGCTTCTTTTAGTTTTGAGAACTTGCATAGTGTAGAGAGGGAGTGTACATAGGGCACTTCTCAACAGAGTGAACCTACCCCCATTAGAGAGAAAATTATGTTTCCAATCATCTATCCTTAGTTTTACTTTATCAATCACCTCATCCATCTGAGTTTGTTTGGTTCTGCCTCTAAGAATGTTCAACCTAAGGTACTTAATAGAAAGCTTTGAGATTTTACAGCTAGTGTAATTAGAAGCCCAAACACGAGTATTATAAGGGACACCCTTGCCAAAATTAATGAAGCATTTTGCTAAGTTGAACATCATTCCAAATGTTTTTTGAAAGTCTATCAATAAAGACACGGTAGCTTTGATAGAACGTTTGCTAGCATTTAAGAACAAAATAGCATCGTTTGCATAAGCAAGATGACTCACCACAATTTTGAACTTGTGAGAATATTGTATGTAAGCATGATCATAATGCAACTTATTGATAAGCCTAGAGAGATAATCAAAAGCAATGATAAAAATAGTGGGTGAGAGGGGGTCACCTTGTTTAATGCCCCTGTTAGCATTAAAAAAACCATGAGCTCTACCATTAACCATCACACTGTAGCTATTGTTAGAGAGCCACCTCTAAATAAGAGAGTAAAAGTCTTGTTGGAAGCCTTTAGCCTGCAAAATATTTATAATAAAGTCCCAGCTTATAGTATCAAAATCTTTCTTAATGTCCAATATGAGGACCATGTTTCCACCCCTACATTTTTTGTCCAAATCTTCAATGATCTCCTTTGTTAAAAGGATGTTATAGTAATATCCCTACCCTTGATAAAGGCAGACTGCTGAGCAGCAATGATTTTAGAAAGATAAAGTTGCAATCTGTTCACTATAACTTTACCCGAAACTTTAGATATCACAGTGGTTAGAGAAAGAGGACAAAAATTGTCCTAAGATATCTTATCATTACCTTTAGGGATAAGAACAATCAAAGAAAATGTGAAATATTTACCAGGATTGTCTTCAAGGAAGAAGCTTTTTATAACAAGAATTACCTTTTAATAATCTCCCAAGAATGTATATAGAAAGCTGAAGTGAAACCATCAGGTCCAGGAGCTTTGTTAGGGCAGATAGATTTAAAAGCATTAAGGATTTCATGCTCATGTGGAAGATAAGTCAAATTCAAATAATTATTATAATTGTACTCATCTACAAAGTGAGTGTGGTCAACATGCATAGTGGAATTCGAGGATTGAAATAGCTTAGAGAAATAAGTGACAACATTATCTCCAATTTCTTTCATACAAGTTAAGGTACTCCCATCACCCTTTTTTATTTTCAAAATATTATTAATGTTTCTTCTATGATTAAGAGTGACATGAAAATATTTAGTATTTCTATCCCCAACAACAAAGTAAGAATCATCAGTCTTCTGTTTAAATAGGTTCTCCTCTAAGCAATAACATCCATTAGAGCAATATGAGCCTGAGCAACAGTTTCCACTAAACTATGAGAAGCATCAATTTGAGCTTCCAGAGAATCAACAATGTTCTGAGCATCTAAAACTTTTTTTGAACATTGTCAAATATCTTTTAATTCCATTTATTAAAATGTGTCGCCATCTTCTTATGCAATTGCCACAATATAAACCAAGGAGTCCCGACTCCCTCAAATTTCCAAGCTTGTATCACCAAATTAATATAAGTATCATGAGAAGTCCAAACATTTAAAAATTTAAAAACGAGATATGATCGCTTTAACAGTAAAAGCCAAAGTGAGTATAATAGGATTGTGATCAGAAGCAACATGACTCAAATGCTACACCTTCACAATAGGAAAGTAATTTATAAAAGCAATATTAGCCAAAAATCGATCCAATCTCTGATACAGAAAACCTCTTCTCCAAGTATAAGGAGATCCAGAGTAACCCAAATCATATAAACCTGCATTAGAAATGGAATTAGAAAATATATTAATAAGAGCAGGTTCAACTCTACCACCACCTTTTCATTCCATAGGCTTCATGATCATATTAAAGTCTCCACCAACAAACTAATTGTCACTTATAATGCTGCCCATAGTTTCAAGTTTTTGCCAAAGTAAATGTTTGTCATGTAAATAAGAGATAGAGTAAACAAAAGTTCCCCACCCTTGGAAATCGTCATAACTAATTTGTGTAAGAATATATTGATCCTCATCTTCAATAATAGAGAGAGTAACAGCAGGCTTCCAAAAAACCCAAATTTTATTTTTGACATTGCAGTAAGATTGATAACTTTTGAAATTATTCAAAATTTTGCTTTTATTAGCCTGAACCAAAGGCTCTAAAATATCAAAAATCAATAATTTNGCCCCACCCTTGGAAATCGTCATAACTAATTTGTGTAAGAATATATTGATCCTCATCTTCAATAATAGAGAGAATAACAGCAGGCTTCCAAAAAACCCAAATTTTATTTTTGACATTGCAGTAAGATTGATAACCTTTGAAATTATTCAAAATTTTGCTTTTATTAGCCTGAACCAAAGGCTCTAAAATATCAAAAATCAATAATTTATGGACCCTACATAAATTTTTAAACCTATTAAAAGAGTTAGGGTCTGTGATACACCTAAAATATCTAGTATTTTTATATACATTTTTATACCTAATTTTGAGATATTGCACTTTAATGGAATGTATTTTTGTGTTTTTCTTGTAGATACAAGTAAAAATGGTGAAAAATGCTTAAAGGAGTGAAAAAGGATCAAATTTGGAGCAAAAATGTGAAAAATGTGCANCAGATACAAGTAGAAATGGTGAAAAATGCTTAAAGGAGTGAAAAAGGATCAAATTTGGAGCAAAAATGTGAAAAATGTGGCAAAGAGTTTTGGCGCCTAAGCGCCAGATCTGGCGCTTACGCGCAGGTTAAACAGAGAAGGCCGCGCTTAAGCGCCAGAGGCTCCGCACTTAAGAGCTAGTGGCAGTTATTGGACGAGTAAATTTGTTTTATGCAAATTTTAAAAAGGTTTTTGAGGCACCCATTGGCTTAATAGGTTGTTATAACCACCATGGACGACAATTATCACGAAAGGATGCATCTCTTGGGGAAATACATTGAATCTAGACATATTTTGAAGAAAAACCAAGACACCTTTTAGAAATATATAAAAGAAAGAAGAGAGGACTTAGAAAAGAGTCCTGAAAGTATTGAAATGTTTTGAAAGTTCTCATTTGGGGAGCTAATTCGGAGAGATTTTCAGGCACCACTTTTACTTTATTTTATCCTTTTTGTTATTTTATTTTGA
>JXCR01132325.1:0-10436 GCA_002079205.1 Phalaenopsis hybrid cultivar
TTCACTCTGGATGAGCGAAACTGCTCAGAACATTATTGGCGCTTCTGATGGCATTGTTGGGACCATGGTCCATTTAGTGGGCGTCATTGGTGCCAGAGGCCAAAATCGTATCTCTTATTTTTTTGTTCAATTTGATCACAAATTTTCTTTCAATACCAATATTTGTCGTAATTTATGATATATAAAATTGTGTAGGATTCAAAAATCTTATTATTTCCTAATATATAGATACACTTATTAATCAAAATAATAATATATAGATGTATAGATTTATATGTGGGTTGCCTCCCACAAAGCACTTGGTTTAACGCCGTCAGTCCGACGTGCCATTGTTTAGTCAGGATGACTTAACATCAAAACTTCTTTAAATTTTAGTATGTGTCCTTCATAATAATGTTTCAATTTATGCCCATTAACTTTAAATATCTTTCCAATTTTAGGATCTTTATTAACAATCATTCCATAATGATAGATTTTAATCAATTTAAATGATCCTAACCATCTGAATTTCAATCTTCTTAGAAATAATCTCAATTTTATATTATATAATAAAACTTCTTGTTCAAGTTTGAACTTCTTTTTAATAATCTTTTTGTCATGCCATATTTTCATTTTCTCTTTATAGATTTTTGCATTAACATATGCTTTATTCGTAATCTCCTCAAGGTCATTGAGCTGCAATAATCTTTTCTTACCATCATCTTTTAGATTAAAATTAAATTCTTTAATAGCCCAAAACGCTTTATGCTCCAATTCTACTAGTAAGTGGCATATTTTTCTAAAAATAAGTGTATATGGGGACATTCCTATAGGAGTCTTATAAGAAGTTATGTATGCCCATAATGCAGTATCTAATCTAGTAGACCAATCTAATTTATAAGGATTTACAGATTTTTTTCTAATTTTTTTTAACGATTTGATATTTTTGCTTGAACGCTCATCTGAGGATGATAAGCAGTAGAGAATGAATGCATAATATTATATTTTTTAATCAATTTCTTGATTCTCTTATTCCTAAAATGGGATCCTTCATCAATAATAATTACTCTCGGCATTCCATATCTTATAAAAATATTTTTATTTAAAAACTTAGAAACACTCTGAGCATCACATTTAGGTACAACAACAACTTCAACCCATTTGGACATATAATCAACATCAATTAATATATGAAAGTTTCCAAATGAAGGCATAAATGGTCCCATAAAATATAATCCCCACACATCAAAAATTTCAACTTCCAATGTGCAATTTAGAGGCATTTCATTTCTTTTAGAAATATTTTCTTCTTGCTAACATCGATCACATGTTTTAACATATTCATTAACATCTCTAAAAAGAGTAGCCCAATAAAATCTAGTATGTAAAATTTTATATGCAGTTCTAATTGTTCCAAAATGTACTCCAAATTCAGAATCACGACTTCTTTCAATTATTCGTTGAGTTTCTCATAAGGCACACACCTTCTAATAATTAAATATTTACATTGTTTCTATAAATATGGGTCATCCCAAAAATAGAATTTTGAATCATATATAAATTTTTTTGACTCTTAATATCTGGTTGTAAAATATCACTTACAATATAGTTTACTATATCAGCATACCATGGTGTATTTATTTCATCAATATTATATAGTTGTTCATCAGAAAAATATTCCAAAATTACATTTGCAAAATTAGTTAACATTTATTTTTTTAGTTTAGATAAATGATCAGCTATTTGATTATCATTTCCCTTTCTATCAACTACAAAAAAATCAAACTCTTCCAATAGAAGTATCCATATAATTAATCTTCGTTTAACATCCTTCTTTTACATTAAGTATTTGATAGCAGAATGATCTGTATGCATTATACATTTGGTTCCAATTACGTAAGGTCTAAATTTATCAAAGCCATTGACAATAGCTAAAAACTCTCTTTTAGTAAGAGTGTAATTAATTTGCGTATCATTTAGAGTTTTACTAGCATAATATATTACTTTAAAAACTTTATTGTGCCTTTGTCCTAAAACAACTCCAATAGCATAATCACTAGCATCGCACACTATTTCAAACGGTTTCTCCCAATCAGGTGGTACTATTATACTTGGAATGATTAACTTTTCTTTCAATAATTCAAATGCTTTTATGCATTCCTCATTAAAATCAAATTTTGTATCTTTTTCCAAAAGTTGGTGTAATGGCTTAGTTATTTTTGAAATTTTTTTTATATAATGTATGTAGAAAATAACATGTCCTAAAAAACTTCTTACCCTCTAACCATAGTCGATGGTGGTAATTTTCAATAACTTGAATTTTTGCAGGATCTACTTCCATGCCATTTTTAGAAATTTTATGCCAAAGTACAATTCCTCCTACAACCATAAATTGACATTTTTCTCAATTTAGTACTAAGTTGTTTTTTTACATAATTCTATAACTCTTTCTAAATTATTTTGACATAGTTCAAATGAAGTTCCAAATACAGAGAAATCATCCATAAATACTTTCATTCCATATTCAATCAAATTACTAAATATTGACATAAGACATCTTTGAAATATTGCAGGTGCATTGCATAGTCCAAAAAACATTCTACGAGAAGCAAATGTTCCATATGGGCTTGTAAATGTTGCTTTCTTTTGATCCTTAGGAGCAATTAGAATTTGATGACAACCAGTATACCCATCTGAAAAGCACTAATATTTGTTTCAAGCCAATCTATCTAACATTTGTTCTAGAAAGGGTAAAGGAAAGTGATCTTTCCTGGTGGCCATATTTAATTTTCTATAGTCTATAGAAATTTTCCAACCAGTAACTTGTCTTACTGGAATTAATTCATTTTTTTTCATTTACTTCAACGGTCACTCCTCCTTTCTCTAGAACACAGTGAATTGGGCTCACCCAAGCACTATCTAAAATAGGATATATAATTCTATCATCTAACCATTTTAAAATATCTTTTTTAACAACTTCTTTCATTATTGGGTTTAAAATATCTTTTTTAACAACTTCTTTCGTTATTGGGTTTAATCTCCTCTGAGGATCAACTTTAGGTTTGTATTGATCATCTAATAAAATTTCGTGCATATAAATTGAAGGACTAATTCCTTTAATATCTGCTAAAGTCCACCCAAAAGCCTTTTTATATCTTTTCAACATTTCTATTAATTTATGTTCTTGAATTTCAATTAACTCAGAAGATACAATATTAGGCAATTTAGATGAATCTTCAAAAAACACATATTTTAAATTGGTAGGTAATATTTACAGTTCAAGTTCAGGTGGTTTAATATTTGAAGGAATAAAATTTTTTATATCATTTTCCAACAAATATAAAGTTTTAAATTTGTCCTGAATATAATCTAAATTTTCTTCTTTTATTTCATTCTCACTCTCACTAAATTCTTCTTGCCTTAATTTTTCTTCAAACTCTTTTTTAAATTGCTCATTACTCAGATAATCAATAACTTCCATCCTAAAACATTCATTACCTTGTTTATTACAGGATATTTCATAGCTTTTGCAATATTAAATATTATTTCTTGATCATTAACTCTCATTATTAATTCTCCTTTTTGCTCATCTATCACAGCTCTCTCCGTTGCAAGAAATGATCTCCCTAAAATAATAAGAATCTCTTTATCTTCCTCCATATCTAATACCATAAAGACTACAGGGAAAATAAATTTATCCACTTTTACTAATACAACTTCTATAACTTCTTTAGGATAAGTGATTGATCGATCAATTAGCTGAAGAGTTACAGTAGTAGGCAAAATCTCTCTTAAATCTAAAAGTTTAAAAATTGATAGAGACATAAGATTGATACTTGCTCCTAAATCACATAAGGCTTTTCTTAAAAAACTTTTCACCAATTGCATAAGGTATAGTAAAACTACAAGGATCTTTTAACTTTTCAGGAAGCTTTTTTTGAGTAATAACACTACACTCTTCACTAAGTGCAACAGTCTCTTGATCTACAAACTTCCTTTTTTGTTTAGTATATCTTTCATAAATTTCACATAACCTGGCATTTATTCCGAAGTCTCAATGAAAGGAAGGTTTATCGTTAACTTTTTAAGGATTTCCAAAAAAATTGTAAAATTGTTCTCTTTATTCTTCTCCTTTAGTCATTGAGGAAGCAGAGGTAATGGTTTTTCTAAGGAAAATTTGTGTTTGTTCATTTTCATTATGGTCACTTTCCATATCTTCATTCTTCTCATCAACTTCAGTTTTCTTTGGATTCTTGTTTCAACTTCTTTTCCACTTCGAAATTGAATAACTTTAATTTGCTCCTTATTTTGATCTTTTGGATTAACTTCCACAGTACTCAGAAGATTTCTTGAAGGTCTATTACTAAGTACAGTAGAAATATATTCTAATTGATTTTCAATATTCATAATAGCAGCTCAATGATTTTGTATTTGATTTCCCATATTCAACATTACTTCTTCCATTGTCAACTTCTTTTCCTTAACTTGTAGGTTAGGGTTAGAGTTAAATATAGGGATAGTAAGGTTGATAATTAAGATTTCCTTTATTATTTAAATTTCCTGAGGTGTTCACTAAACTGTTATGATTATTCCAACTAAAATTAGGGCAATTTTTTCTTCAAGGGTTGTAATCGTTAGAATAAGGATTGTAATTTTGATTTTTTACAGCATTTAAAGTTTCATAAGATGATTAAGTATTATTTATCTGCCCTAGTGATATTTCCTCTAATACTAGTGGCATTTGAGAATAATTCACTCCAATTTGATCGATCTTTTTCAATATAGCAACAATGTGAGATGCTAAAACAGACGTTGCATCAAAGTCATGAATACTAGCTACTCTCTTAGGATTTACCCGTTCATAGGTCCATTGACAATTCTCTATAGCCATTTCTTCCATTAAAGAGTATACTTTATCAAAAGGTTTTGACATTAGTGATCCACCTGCAGCAGCATCTATAATAGATTTAAGTGATCCTACTAATCCATTGTAAAATGTTTAAATTATTAACCAATCTAGTAAAGCATGGTGTAAACATTTTCTAAGGAGTTCCTTAAATCTTTCTCAGGCTTCATATATCGATTCCCCTTCAAACTCACAAAAAGATGCAATATCGTTTCTAAGCTTAGCAGTTTTCATTGGAGGAAAATATTTAGCCAAGAATTTTTATGATATTTCTCCCAAGTTCTATAGATCTAGGTGCTAATAAATTTAGCCAAGCTTTAGCTTTATTACTTAATGAAAAGGAAAAAGTCTAAGTCTAACAAGATCATTAGACACTCCATCATATTTAAAAGCAGCATAAGTCTCAAGAAAACTAGCAAGATGTAAGTTAGGATCTTCACTGGATGTTCCTCCAAACTAATTAATTTATCCCATTTGGATAATAATAGGTTTAAGCTCAAATAAATTAGCAGCAACATCAAGATTTTGAATAGTTAAGTGAAGTTCATCTGCTATTGGATTAGCACAATCTTTTAAAGGTCTTTGTCAATTTTCATTTATTTGATTATCTAATTTATTCGCCATTTCGTTCAAAATTTTAATTTCTTTTTGTTGTTTTCAATTTTTTCTAATAATACGTTCTAATTCTAAATCGTAAGGTAGTAAACCTTCAGATCCAACATTTAGATTAAATAAATATAATATGCAAAGAAAATTTTCTTAAAAATACTCTTAAATATAGTTAGTTATATATATTTTTGTTTGGACTTTTGATTTTTAATATTTTTTTGATATTATGTATTTTGTCTCTAAATTTCTTAATTTACTAAATCTATTTAATTTACTATTACCTTCCCGACAACAGTGCCAAAAAATTGATCCCAGTGAAATATAATTGTGTAAAATTTTATAAGTTGACTTTGCTTCACAACGGTGCCAAAAACTTGACATGATATTTTATGAATAATAGTGTTAAGTACTTAATGTTGGGATTCTACGCAAGCATATGTATCGTTATTAAGTAATATAAGGCTTTCTATTTAAGTACCAAATATTGATCACACAATGGTGGTTTAAATTTAAGATGATAAATTAACTAAGAAATTCAAAGAAATAAAACAAAATTATTGTCACTAATTTTGAATGCTTGAGATACTATCAAAACTAAATTATTAACTACAAGCAAAATTGAAATAAAAAGTTTAAAATAGTAACTACTAAACTATGTTTATGTGATGAAGTGTTTTTATATGAAAAAGCATCTTTCCCACTATAATGAGTTTTTGGTGAAATGAGATGAAATAATTGGTTTAAATCTGTATTGATCCAATAGGAGAAATTGTAATTCTCTACCTTGATTCAGCATTATAAAAAATCATTGGCTAATCTCAGGTTTTGTCCCTAAATCTGTGGCTAGCTAGGAGGATATAGACTCCCACTCCAAAGCTCCCACTATCTTTCCCATGAAGGATAACTCTCGCTTTAGTTCTTAAACTCTAAGATTGAATTGGGGATTTTTAGTCTGTCACCCTAAAAATCTCTAATTATACAATAATGTATATTTCCCGATTTATTTTGCATGTAATTCCATGAACGAAATATTCATTTATCGACTTAAATGTGATTCTCACTCAGTTATAGAACTCATACACAATTTTCCGGATCATATGTTTCACAACATATTTTAACAATTAAATTGGCCAGTTCGAAAAGCAAATTAAGAATGGAGTTGAAAAACCATCACAATTTATTTTATATTTTAACATTGGCACATCCAAAATATCTTTTCATTTCACCTTATCTCATAATAAAGAGAAAGATAAAGGAAACTACTCAGACTTCATGAGAAAGATACAACAAAACACAAATTTCATATATAAAAAAAAGTTCATACAACAATAATAAACAAAAAACACTTATCTAAAACTCTTTCTCAAAGAAAATCTCTTGTAGCCTCCCTCAGGAAATGTAGAAAGAAGAAATTTCTCACTTCTCTCCCTCTCCAACACTCCTTAAAGAGTAATTCAAACTTAAAATCACCACAAAAACTCAAAACTATAAAAAAATAAATGACTAATGGTGTGGAATGGAACAATGGGGGAAAATGGGTGCAAAGAGAGACCAAGAGCGAGTGAAGGAGTGCGAAGAGTCGCTAAGAGGGGATTTTTCCTATCAATTTTGGCTCTAAATAGAGCCTAGGGTCGGTTCTGCAATTGGTGCATTCAAAAACTCTTCAAAAAAGGTCCAAATTCATTGAATCTTCTAGAAACAGGGTTTGCACCAACACTGACACCATCAGCCCCAGTGGCCATCTAATTAAATCAGTCTTCTCTTTCAAATGGCATCGTAGGCGCTAAACAATTTTTCAAAATTTCTTTTTTGAATCCAAATTTCGTCCTTTTTTCTTCAAGTCCTAAAAATCAACAATCTGCAATAAAACATGAAAAAAACCTTTCTTTAAAGTGCAATATCATAAAAAAAGAGTATAAAATATGAGTTCTCATCTCCTTCCTCACCATCATCATCATCTTCTTCCTCTTTTTCTCTTGCCTCTTCATCTTCATCATGAATGGGAGCATAGGGAACAAAGCTAAGGCAAGCAGGAAAGTTTACATTAAGTACACCCATGAAGTGTCTAACCATAGAATTTTAAGAACTTATATCATGTTGAAATCTCCTCTGCTAATATTCATCATTTTATGTATTCCTTTCTTTAATCTCACCCAACTAAGTCGGTAAATTAATGATATCATATTGTTGAATCATGAGTTGGTCCAAAATACCTTTCAACGATGCAGAACTAGAAGAAGAAGCCTTTGCAGCAGATGTAGAGTGCCTATCCCTTCTTCCACTTCTAGAGTCAACAAAAAATTATACTCCTTGAATCATGTGCCTCCTAATCGAATTATGAGGCTGTAATCTCTCTTCAATTCTATGGGATTCAACTCCTGATTGTTCACATAAAGTGAAAATTAAGGCAGGATATCCCAAGCCTCCAGTAGTAGCACCACCAGCAATACTGCGAGCGAGATGAACTATAAGCGCACCAACGTCTATTGTCTTCTTGTTCTGAATACAATAGATCAATACAGCTTAATTTTTTGTAACATTAGCAAGATGATTTGTAGGTAAAAGTCTGGCAGAGAAGAAGTGATGCCATACTTTGGACTGAATAGTCAACATGGAAGCAGGGAAGTTGACTATTTTGTTATTCTCTATCTTCCACTCCCCTCTTCCATCAGCCAGAAAGGCAATGATTGCTTCCAGTGATGAATCAGTGATAAGAAAAGTAGCATATTCATCATGGAAGACATTCCTTAGCCCATATACTGCATTAATCCTTTCGGAGGTAAACTGAACTTGTGTACCTCTCACAAGAATATGATCTTCCGTAGTGAACCTTAGGTTGACATAGAACTCCCGAACCATCGGGACGATCGCTATAGCAATGAAGTAGCAGAGTGACTCCAAATTTTTGGCGACAATCAACCTTTCAACCTTGCCTCCCAGGTTCACAAACGCCTTTTCCTGGATTAATCTCTGAATCTTAATTTGTGTATTGTAATAGCGTTGAGCCTTGAAATTAATGAACTTTCGAGCATCAAATTTGCCTGACATTCTTCCTCTTTTTGTGTGGGGAGCCATCGAAGATTCTACCAAAATCGAAATAAATTCCAAATAAATTACTAAATAGAAAATCTAACTCCCAAAGCAAGATTATTTGGTAAGAAACTTATCACCATGAGTATTCTTCAAGCATTTTCATCAAAAATCCCATTTTTGGATCTCCCAAAATCCATGGTGAAAATAAAAAAATTATAAGTTAAACTGAAGCTCTTACCAAGAGAAGAAGAAATCTATGATTTTTGGCCTCGAAATCTTTCTCCTTAGCCCGCAATGTGATGTCATAGACTAAAGGTTGGAGGTGGAAGATGAACAAGCGACAAAAATGGAGGCTTTTGTGTGATTTTGCGGGTTTTTTTAGCCAATTTTGCATGTTCGGACCTTTAGCGCATGATGAGCCAAATTTGGCACATCATGGACCAAATATGGCACATCATGCATCAAGGCTTTGTGAGTTGGCACATCATGCGTTCATCTGATGCATCATGCACCCAAGCGTATTTTTGTCAGATCTTAGTTTTTATGGAAACCTGCTCCATACCGCTTTATGTCAACATTTATTTGCCTCAAATAAACCTTTCTAAGTATAATTAAACTTCAAACTAACACAAAATTTTTACAAATAACAAAAAACTCATATTTATATATGAAATCTGCATTATTACAAACTAACATTTTTTCAAGCCAATACATAACAAATTCAATGTTCTAAAGCAAATCAATGTCCTAACACTAAAATCTAAACATCAAACTTCAAAGTAATAAACATAGATAGTGCAAAAATAGAAAGCAAAGGTAATCTAACATATCAAACTAAAACAAACAATACTAGACAAAATATTATGTGCTTAACTCAACTTTAATCATCTTCTTCACTCTCATCCTCCTGGATATTTCCCATAGACTGGTAGTGCACAAACAGATTGTAGAAGGGCTTAAATGAAAATTCATGAGTTGAATTTTCCCCCTTCAATCCATTCATGCTTTTTGAACATACGTACCAAACCATTTTCAATACTCCCTATATGTTCAAAATGTTCTTTGAGTCTCCAATCCAGGTGATCCAACATTTTAGAAATATTCTCAATTACATGCATAAGATTATGCACCTTTTTTTCTATCTTCTTGATTCTCTTTGAAAGTGCACTCGAGTTGTAATAAGGCTGAATAGGTGATGAATTATGGGATCATTGATCCATTAGTACATTCATATCATTTTAATCTCCCATTCCAATGAAACTGCAGTAGACTTCAGGATCCATCGGTTTCCAAGGAAAAAGTACTGTGTCCCAACTTTCATAAGGTGCTTGCAATTGACTGTAGAGTTGAAAATAGTAGATGGATGTCCCAATCCAGTTGCATATCCATTCACGATTAAACCCAAAATTAATTTTATAAATGTGGCTCCAATATCAACAGGTTTTCCAGTTTGAATACAGTAGTTCAAGATAAATCTCTCTTTATTGACCTTACTAAATGAAGAAATGCCATGCCTTTGAAGTACAATTTAATAATGAAGCAAAAAAACTCACATTCCCATCATCTCAGGCTTCCTAATTAGAATCTTCATCTGTAAAGTAATGATAGAGTTCATCCATGTTGTCTCTTGTATGGGTAAAATTTGCATAGTGGTTGACAGTCACGTTCTCGATCATAAACATTTTGTTGGTTCACGAAGGAGTGAACTGTACAAACTATCCTCACACATAGATCATTCCTTCATTGAGCCCATGAAGATTTACATAAATTTCTTTCACCATAGGGATGAATACAGTGGCAGTAGTGTAGCAAAGCACTTCCCAAGGCCTCTACGCAATAACTTCTTTGACTTGAGTATTCATCGTATTAAATCCTTGATTCACAAATCCCCTCTCTTTGATAAGCCTTT
>JXCR01132328.1:0-16880 GCA_002079205.1 Phalaenopsis hybrid cultivar
ACGCATTATCCCCAACTCACTTCCTTTTAGAATAACTATTATTAATTGCGCCGGAGTATCTCTCATGGGCTTGCTTGAATTATATGCATCTTTCCTTCATCAGTTGGTAGTTGGCACTCCTCTGTGCCATCACTTTCTTCAGTATATACTATGCCATGTTGCAGTTGTAGGATTTCCGGCTGCACTTTTTTCATGGAAGTTCCTGGACATCTCTTTATGACATTTCCTCTTGATCAGATCTTTGATTATTTTCTCTTTGGTGGTATGATTGAGATTTATGCTTGGGTAGGTGAGATAGGTTATATGGGTGTGATGTTGCACAAGAAAGAAAAAATTTGGGTTAGGTGAGGGGCTTAGGTAAATCTTGAATAGGATTAGAGCTAGGCTAGCTTTAATATCAAGTGATACTGGAGTTAACTCAAACCACAATAAGAAAACAAATATTATTATTGAAAAATTCAATAGGCGGTTATAACCACACACAAAAATGAGAAATAATAATGAAACGACGTAAGACTCACGACCAGGGTGGATCTCGAGTGGTGGTAGTGGTCTTTAGGGGGTTTGGAAGGGAGCGACAATGATTATGGGCTGCTGGAATAACCAGGCAGTAATTTGCTGCTTGGGAGCGGCAACAGCGAGGGAGAAATAAGATAGGGGCGAGGGCAACCATGTGGAAGAGTGGGGGGCTGGTAGCTGCATGGGTAGAAGAGCTGGAAGGTTGGCAGGTGGCATTGAGGTATGGGGGTTGTTGGCGACAATAAAGTTGCTATTCAGGGTTGGCTGCAGAAGTTATGACAACTGCGACAACAGAGGGAATGTGCAGATGATGGGAAAAGTGAAGGATAAAGATCACATCTGGAGTGAGATACAAGCTGAGCACCACTAAACCCTTGAAAGAGAATCACCACCTCTAAACGAGGTACAACTGTAATGCCACTCGCCATTGGATACAATCCTAGACTGGAAAAAAATTTATGTTGACGGTTGTCTTGATAGAAACATAATAGAAAATTGAGCTAAAATATAAAACAATATACTTATAGACTTATGATAACTAAGGATTGGACCCCTCTACTTGAAAGGGGCGATACCCATTTTGGAGGAGTTTGCTGGTTCTCACAGTGCTTGGATTGAATTGTTCTAGGTATCCCATGCCTTCTTAATTTGTGGTCTTCCGTTCTCGGGACCGGTCTGTGCCTTCCGCATTCGTGGATTCTTGCTCCCAAATGCCTGTGCTAGTTTCTCGGTGTTGAGGGGAGCTTCTGTCAAAGCTTTTGTCTTATCATAGTATGGAGTCAAGTAGACCACATTGAAGGTGATGGAGCTACTGTAACTTCTTGGTAAGCCAATTTTGAAGGCGTTGACATTTCAAAGCATATTCTGGTACACTAAGTATCAACTATATTTTAGCACAAACTGAGTTGGAGCCAACATATAAACATAGATTGTCATGAGCTGAATCTCGAGCAATTGAATCTACAATCTGCTTTTGTACTCGTTTGAGACTCTCTGATAAAAAAATCTGTTAGGAGTAATCAATTTTTGAATGAAATCAATGTTGGGTTGGACTACATTGAAGTGTCATCATTCAGGAGATGCCTCTTTTTTCTTCTTCTCTAAATGGTTCTAGATCTTGCAGTAGGATGTTCTTTTTCACTAAGATCCTAAGGTGTTATCTAATAGAAGCGGCTGACGGTGATGGCGACAGCAAGAGCAGCAAATGACGGTGGCTACAACTGGAGCAATATTCAACTATTACAAAAGAAGCAGACGATTGCTATAGTGGAAGTAACAAGTAACGATGGCGATAATGGCATCAAAAGCAGCAACGGTGATGTTGACGGTGCAGGTACCAAAAGCAGTAGATGACGATGCTGGAAAGATTGATTAGGGAGAGGGGTACTTTCATGCATAAGAGTGCAACTTTGATTCATATTCAAACCATTTAATGCTGGAGGAAAACAAACCTAAGCGTAAGTGGCACATGCATCAGCGAAATTGAGTGGCGGGCCTTAAGGTGCGTCTCTACTAATGTGAGGTGTACGCTGCCCGAGCTGCTCGAGGTGTATGCCTCAGCATTTTTTCTTCATAATTGTGTGTGGAGGATCTCAAGACGCACCTAAGATTGCATATTGGCAAAGATTTCTGCATCAGCATTTGTTCTTTTTTCTTAATGCTTTGCCCCATTTATTTCTTTACTGTCCTTCAGAGCTAAATTACTAAAATAAAGACTATAATGCTTGAAGTTGTATGTAAGTGCAAATTTAAACCAAATTCGGAACAGAAGTATATCCTACATCAAAACAATTTCATCAGAACTTTAATTAAGCAATTCTTGTCAATAAACTTACTTCTGCTGCATATCGTCTAAAATTTTCATTAATCTTCTGTACTGCAGAGACAACGAGTATTCTGCTGTGAAAAAACCAATTGATGCATTTAGCAATATTCTTTTCTCTTCTGGAACTACAGGTAGCGATCATCATCCCACTAACTAATATTTTCTTTTACAATGTGTCTTTTCGAAAGAGTTATGCTGTTTCTTATCCTTTATTTATTACCAACCGGTTTAATTTAATATGTTATCTGTTCTAGATTAAGTTATTATAAGGAAGCTGATAGGGACGGGAGGAATCTGGCACTCCCGTCACCCTAGATACGCATGGGAGGAATCCTGTGCTGCGTGAGCTTGTCCAGGTCTAGACCGGCTAGAAGAAGCCAAACGAGTAGACCCGGCCTAAATCTGGTCCGGTTGAAGGGGCCCTCCAGATTTTTGATCTTGTATAGAAAGAAAGAGAATTAAAGAGGGGGCTTTTGGGGGGGAAATTTTAAAGGGACTCTTGCGAGTATGTATTAGTGTCTAAGGGTTAGGGTTTGTTTTTTTTTAATGCATTTTTTGTTGGCTGCTGCGTTCTTTTCTTCTTGTGGTGTTCCTAGTGACTTCTAGGGTTGTGGGAGAGACGATCTACCTTTCAAACAGTAGATCATCATTGTATCTTATTTTCCTTTGATTTGTGTAATAGCAGCCTCATTTGAGTTTTTCCATCTATCTGTTGCCGTTTTGTCGTTGATTGCTTGTTGATTTTGGTTTCGGAGCGTATCAACTTGGTATCAGAGCAATATCTTGGAAGAATAACGGTAAAGACAGTGGATATGCTAGAAGGAGAAGTTGGGCAAATCAGATTGACAATGGAAGAGAGGTTTGCCACCATGGAGGACAAATGTTCTTCCATAGAGAGCTGAATGGAGGACGGATTTGATAACATAGGAGAAATGCGAGAGATGATGAGTAAGCTCGTGGAGATGCAATCCAAGGCCATTGACCATTTCGATTGCAAACTCTATCCAATGGTTGATCAGAGAATCTTTGACTAGGTCAAAAGGGAAGGAGATCGAACGAGAGGACAACGAGGACATCATCTACCACCAAGAGCGTCCCCCTAGGACTCCGAGAGGAGGGGGGAGTGGAGACTTACGATGGAGGGGGCTGAGCTGAAAATTTGAGGAGAAATGGTGCAAGGGGCACGAAAGAGTATGAATGAGGGAGGAAGGAGGGAATCGGGAGTTCGATACGACTATGACAGAAGGAAGGAGTTTCATCCTAGACACGTGGAGAAATGCTGGAGGAAGAGGAATTTGGGGTGGAGATACAAGGGTCAGAAAACAAAAGACACTAATCTTCGAAGGGGAAGATACACATGCGTGGGTGTATCAGGCAGAGCGATACTTTACAGTCAATGGGTTAACAGAGGAAGAAAAACTCATGGTAGCGGGATTATGTTTGGAGGGAAAGACTTTAGTGTGGTTTCAGTGGATGGAGGGAAGATATCCGATGCACTCGTGGGAAGTGTTTATGGATTACTTGTTGGAGTGTTTCCGAACCATTTGGGAAGGGGACCTACACGAGTAATTTTATGCTCTAACTCAGGAGGGGATGGTTACAGAGTACAGGGATTAGCTCAAGCTCTTGTCAGGGAGGTTGAGGGGTATTTTTGCATCAGGACTGGAAGGGAACTTGTTGAAAGGCCTAAAACCCTACATATGAGTAACTATCCGACCATTGAGACCGCGTGGATTGAGGGAAATGATGGAGCTCACATAGATGATGGAGGACAAGAAATTGGTGAAAAAGACCATCAAAGGTGGCATCACAGGAGTATTCTACAAGAGCGCCTGGACAACCATGACACCGAGGACCCAGACGGTGTCATTTCAGAAAGAGACACCAATAGATAAAAATATTGGAACCCGTTCCAAGGGCAATTTCAAGCGTCTCACCTATGCATGTGTAGGATAAAAGAACAAAATGATTCTGTTATTATTGCGAGTGATATGCTCTAGGCCACTGTTGGAAGGAACATGCCCTTCAGATCCTTTTAGTTTAGGAGGAGACTGAGGGTGAGTGATCGGACGAAGACGCGGTGGAGGAGCATCTGCATTTGGTTGTAGCGGAGGTGTCCCTAATTCGGTGGTGGGATTCACTCCAAATGAGGGGGCAGATTTGTGAAGAGGATTGGGTAACAACTGATGTGGTGTTGGTGGATAGCAGAGTCACACAAATCGGGTCGTAGATCAACTAAGGTTGGAGCTGGTGAATACAGGGGGCTTCGGCGTCATGATGGGGACAGGGAAGGTGGAGAAAAGTTGGGGAATTGACAAGGGGTTGGTTCTGACACCAGTAGTGGAGGACTTCCTTTCTTTGAACTTGGGCAACAGATGTAATTCGGGGGATGAAGTGGCTATAGGCACTTGGGGAGATGTAGGTGAACTGGAAATTCCTAACATTGGAGTTCCAAGTGGAGGGGGAGGAAGGTCATGCTGAGAGGGGATCCTTGTTTATGCAAAACCACGATCAAGTTGATACGGGGAGCATGGATGGGCTACTTGATGGAGCTGCAGAGCATTGAGGGATTCCGAGATCTCGAGTTGGCAAAGTTTCCCGAAGGGATCCAGTAACTCTTACAACAGTTTACGAACATCTTTCAACAGCCTAGCAGGTTACCACCACCAAGGGAGCACGAGCATGTCATTACATTTAAGAAGGGTGTCCCTCCTATTAGTGTGAGACCTTACCAGTATCTTTAGATTTAGAAGGATCAAATAGAGAAGTTGATCCGAGAGATGCTTGAGGTTGGGTTATCAAACCCAGTTTGAGCCCTTTCTTCAGTCTAGCCCTGTTGGCGAAGAAAAAAAATGGTAGCTGGAGGATTTGTGTGGACTATCGGGCCTTGAGCAAAGAGACAATATTGGATAAGTTTTCTGATCCTGTGATTGATGAGTTTACTCGATGAGATTTATGGGTAGCCATTTTCTTGAAAATAGATCTTAAGTTATGATACCACTAGATCAGGATGAATCAAGCGGATGTGCACAAGATAACGTTCAAGACACATGGAAGTTCTTGGTGATGCCGTTTGGCCTCACCAACGTTTTGACCATCTTCCAGTCCCACATGAATAGGGTTTTTCAGCCTTACCTCAGGAAATTCATCTTGATTTTCTGCGATGACATTCTAATATACAGTTGTAAGAGACCGAGCATGTGGAACACTTGAGGAAAATGATGGAGAAGTTGAGAGAGCACCGATTATATGCCAATTTGAAGAAATGCTCATTTGCACAACTACAAATGGAGTACCTCAGGCATGTGGTGACCAGGTTTAGGAGTAGCAGTAAGTCCATCCAAGATTGAGGCTATGATGGACTAACATTTACACAGGAGCTTGAAGGAGTTGAGGGATTCCTAGGTCTCACCAGATATTACCGAAAATTTGTGAAGGGGTGTGACACGATAATATGGCCACTAACGGAACAGCTGAAGAAAGAAAATTTCAAGTGGGGGAAGCCGCAACACAGGCCTTCGAACATCTGAAGAGATTCATGACTAGTGTACCGGTATTAACACTTTCAAATTTTAGTAGACCATTTGTGGTAAAGAAAGATACACCAGGGTACGGATTGGAAGCAGTACTAATGCAAGACCAGCAGCCGATTGCTTACTTCAGCCAGGTGCTCAATGCTACGGCGAGGCTGAAGTCAGTATACGAGTGGTAATTAATGGCTATTGTCTTGGTTATTCAAAAGTAGCGGCCCTACCTTTTGGGAAGCCACTTTATTGTTAGAACATATCAGAAGAGCTTGAAGTACCCGTTAGCAGAGGATGGTGGCGAGGAGCAGAGGAGGTGGCTATCCAAGTTGTTGGGATATAATTTTGAGATCTAGTACTGACCAGGGTTGGAGAATAAAGCAACAGATGCCCTGTCGAGGATGGTGGAGCCCCAGTCGATGGCCTTATTGGTACCCTTAGTCTTCGATTGGGAAGCACTGAGGCGGGGAGTGAGTTAGATGAGGAACTGAGGATGATACCAACAGAGTTGCTACAAAATACAAACAGTCTTCCGGAATATGTCGTGAGGGGACAACTTCTCTACTAGGAACGGTTCATGTTACTAAGAACATTGGAGTTTTCCCAAACTATTACAAGAGTTTCATGACAGTGTGATCGGGGGGCACTCAGGCATACAAAAAACATACACTTGTCTAGTATCAGAGCATTATTGGGTGGGGATGCGCAGAGACGTAAAAGTCATGGTAGTAAAATGCGATGGGTGCCAAGGTCACAAGTGCTTGACCATGACACCTGGAGAGTTACTACGGCCATTAGCATTACCAGAAATTGTTTGAGAAGAAGTGACGATAGATTTTATCAATGGGTTACCACGGTCAGGATGGTTCACGGTGGTCATGGTGGTTGTGGATCATTTGAGTAAGTATGCACATTTCACTCCTTTACGACATCCCTACACTACGGTCTCAGTCGTAGTGATGTTTATTCGAGAAGTGGTTAGTTTGTATGGGGTGTCAGAATCAATTGTATCAGATAAATACAAGGTGTTCCTAAGCCATTTCTAGAAAGAGCTATTCATGTTGCAAGAAACAACGCTTAAGAGAAACACCCCATACCATCCCAAATCGATGGACGAACGGAGGTGATCAACAGGTGTGTGGAGACATACCTGTGTTGTTTTGTTTCCAATACACTAAAGCTATGAGCCTGGTGGATTGCGTTGGCTGAATATTAATATAATACTTTAGACCATACATCGACGCAGACCACCCATTTCAAGATATTGTATGGGCAGGATCTACCTCACTCAATACATTATGGGCATAACACAACATCGGTATCCAACATCGATCAATACTTGGAGGAGAGGGACGGAATATTGGCTGAGCTCAAGGGACATCTACTAAGAGTTCAACAAATCATGAAGAGGAAGACAGATAGACATAGAAGAGGGGTACAGTTCGAGCTCGGGGACATGGTTTACTTGAGCTGAGGCCCTACCAGTAGAAGAAATTAGCAAGACGGAGGAGTGAGAAACTCTCTCCATGATATTTTGGGCCCTATGAGATCATGACACGCATTATGGCGGTGGCTTATCGTTTGAGGTTACTACCAAAATCAACAATACATCCCGTCTTTCTTGTTTCGCAGTTGAGGTATGCCATTGGAGACCATACACCATCGTCGTCATTGCCTTCGACACTTACAGAGGACATGGAGGTAATTCTGAAACCTTTAAAAGTCACAGGAGTGCTGCAGGAACAAAGGAGGTTTTGATTAAGTGGAAATATTTGCCAGCTTATGAAGCCAAGTGGGAGCCTTTCGAAAACAGTTTCCAGTCTTCCACCTTGAGAACAAGATACTTCTTTGAGAGGGAAGTATTGATACCCACGGGAGGAATCCTGTCACTCTCATCACCCCAGATACACACGGGAGGAATCCCTTGTTGCGTGAACCGGTCCGGGTATGGACCAGCCAGAAGAAGCTTGATCAGCCGACCCAGTCCAGATCTAGTCCTGCGATCTCAACACTCGGGTGGGGCCCTTTAGGCTGCTAATCACATATAGAAGGAAAGGGAATTAAGTGGGGGCTTTTAGGGGAAATTTGAAAGGGACTCTTGGGGAGTATGTATTAGTGTCTAAGGGCTAGGGTTTGTTTTTTTTCTTATGCAGGTTTTGTTGGTTGCTGTGTTCTTTTTTTCTTGTGGTATTTCTAGCGACGTCTAGATCTGTGGGAGAGACAATATACTCTTCGAATAGTAGATCATCATTGTATCTTGCTTGTTTTCCTTCAATTCCTGTAAGAGCAGCCCTCATTTGAGTTTTTCCACCTATCTATTGTCGTTTTGTGTTGATTACTCTCCCATTTTTGTTCTGGAGCATATTAGAAGCCTTGTTTTTCCTCCATGTCTTGTTAAACTTATTTTCCTGCTTCTGCCTTCAATTCATATTAAAACTTTATCATGAGAAGCTTCTATGCTTAAAAGTCAAAAAAAGGAAAAAATTGCAAGAACCTGAATTATCGGAAAGTGCATGGGGGCAAAAGATAGTCTCTATTAACCTATTATTCTCTTTGAAAATAAAAATTATATGACATAACAATCATTTCAGTAGAAATAAATTGAAAAAATTGAGTATTATTCTGATAGCAATGTTTTTTTATTTTTGATGTATAATTACTTCAATATGGATGAAAAAGTGACATTGATGAATGTTGAACGTGTTGCAAAATTAATTCATTACTTACCCTGTTTAGCATATCTGTCCGTATATTTAAGCAAGCGAATCATATATCCAAAGATTATTCATCCTGTCCGCAATTGGCTTTTTGGGACACCCTTTGCTGAACTTTCATCCAAAATTTGATTTTCTTTCGAAAAAAATTGTTCATAACCCATTGTTAAAAGAAATTGAATAAAATAAATAAACATTATTAATAAACAGTAAAACATCCATGTTAGTGAAATGGAGTCACTTATCGATATTATTTAGCCACCCTATATTGATATTGTACAAAACATTATTCTAGCTATGAAATCGTTATATATATATATATTTATATAAGTAGTTCTATCTTCGTCAAATTTATATGCCAAAACCCTATTAAACTAATTTGAGAAGAATACAGGGTGAAGAGCTTCGGAAATCATATATTTTTCATGAACTTCTTTAACTCAAGCCAAATTAATTCATGGGAAGCCAAGGATTAAGAACCAGCTTGGGTACAAAAGCATTTTGCAGAATCCGTACAACTGAAATAATGGGGGAAACTTTAGTTATATTTCACATGATAGGTATATTAATTAACATAGGTTCTTAGCTTGAATGATTAGGTTTACATGTGTGTTAACTTCATATCTCTTTTATGTAGATGCCCGTGGGCTTCAAAGTCACTTTTGGATCTTGTGAGAGAATTTGGAGTTTTGGGTCAAATTTTTAGAAGATATATTACGTTTTGGATGAGAAATTGCCCAGAGATTATACCCTTATTTTATGAAGATTTTATTATTTATTTTGAAATTTCTTGTAAGCTCAAGTTCTTATGGTTAATTACTTTTCTTGCTGGTGAGATAAAGCTTTCAATTATGACTAATCATTAAGCGTTGAATGCTTAGTATATAGTAGCAACTTTAATTTTAAATGAGAAACCTGATCAAGATCTCATGATTATGATGTTCTGAGTTGTCATGTACTCTAATCAACTTAATCGATGAAGATAGTTGATCTAACATGATCAATGGATTTTGGTTAGTAGCCATGGATTATATCTTCAAAGAAGCCTTGTAGACTTGGGGTGAGTTTTTGTCTAAGAAGACAACCTTAGCTAACAAAAATTGTCATATTAAGTTTCATCACTAAAAAAATTTAGATTATTAGGAAACTTACCGGTTTTGGTAATTTATAATTCAATGATGTCATGTTAATATGGTTTATTTAATTAGAGGGCCTTGGTCATAATCATCCATTTTTGTTATGTCATTTGGTGACAAAATTACATCTGACACATGTCACACCCTTTATGGCATGAGAGCTTTGATAATGACTATAGAAATTTGTTTGATTTGAGAGTAACTTTTAATGAACTGAGATTAATCTTAATTTCATTATCCTTAATAGACTATTATGGAAGGTAGAAGAATTATTGTTTTAAGATATGGCGGTAAATTTCATTTGAATATTCCTAAATTTTGAATCTAAGTATTTTTATATTTTATCAGGGCTCAAATTTAAAATGATTTGTTTGAAATTTAAGGTATTTTAATGATAATATTCCCTTTTATTGCCTTGAACGTAATATGAATGATTTCATTTTAAAATTTTGGATTGTCTAGATGATTAATCTCATTATAATAATTTGGATTGTACGTTAACATTAAGAGTTTCTAGTTAAAAATGATTTTTCAGAGGCCTTAAGGCCCGTTGATAAATGGAAGATAAAATAATTTTAATGGGATTTGCAAATGAGTGTTTGATTCTTAATTCGTGAACAGTATGTATTCTGCAGTAATATAAAAAATAATGGTTACAAAAGAGGGCTAAAAAATCATGACAAAATAGCATAAAAGAAGGCTACTAAGTAGTAAACCCACAAAAACTACTATCCCCTTCAACAAAAAATGACAAGGGATGACTTTCAAGTATACATTTAAAAACAAAACTACCTCGTGAAGTAAACTGTGCATAAAAGTGGGCAGCTTCCATCAATGTAAGAAAAGAGACAGAAGTTGGTGAGAAAAGCAACATCGGGCCTCAGTTTACTGTTTTGAAGCCAAGTGGTCCTCTCCATAGAGTGACAGAGAATATCCATGACGTTGTTATTATTCCCTTCCACAACAAGACCCTTGTTCTCCATCATCCATGGCTCCACCAAGGTGCTTATGTGTTGAAACACCTCCATCTCAACTTGGGAATTATCCCAATGTAATAGTTTCCGCCCTGCTACCAAAACACACCTTTTAGTTTCATTACGAAAAATCCCCAAGCTTGCAAGCCGAGGGAAGAAGGGCACCATCTCCATTTGCTTTAATCCTCGATGGGGGGNAATGCACATGTCAAATTCGCGTGAAATCATTTTCTTAAGACATTGTTTTAATTTTAATTTCAATGGTTTACTTCTGTTCTCTTTCATGTATTGTGGATTTGGTGCCAAATTTTAGCAATTAAAATATTTCACTTGTTTTCGAAGTGTACTTTTCTTATTTGTATATCAATGTATTTTTATGTAGTGAGCCCCATAATGTATCAATTTTTCTGCTATAATAGGGGTCATATTAGTTCATTTTTATATTGGAATTCATCTTATTATCCTTAGGAGTTTTGACTATAGCGACGAGGTTCTATTTGTGCTCTTGCTCGTCGGATGTTTCTTTTTCCTTGTAAGTTCATCTGAATTCAATATTTGCAGGAGGTTTTCTTTGAATTGTTTATCCCTATTCTCATTTTGTAATTTAATATTCTTTTGTTTTCATTTTGAATTCATTTATCTCCATAAATTCTCTCTAGGTCTATTCAATTTTCGTTGTTACTGAATCCCTACTTTTTTTCCACATATAAGATATTTAAGATAGTGTTAGACTTTCCTATCATGCTTTAAAATATTTGTAAGTGTCCTAAATCATCATAGTATATATATGTGTGTATGTGCGCACTTGTGAAGATTAAAGAGGGAGAGTTTTTCCATGAAGACATTGCAAGATAAGATGGAATTAGATGAATGAAATGAGAGAATGCTGGTTAGTGTTAGAGATTTGAGAGGAAAGGGATTGAAGAAGATGAAGTTTGCATGAAGAGGGATTGTGTGCATTTGGCTTATGATGAACGATAGGAAGAGGGAAGGTCGAGGGGATATTGTGATAGTAAAATGGCGAGGAAGGGGAATGACAACAGACGGTGATTTTAAGTCACAAGCTTGTGAGGTCCTAAGGAATCTTGAGCGAGGAAGGACAAATTTAGCTATTGCGGTGACGTGGGCGTGATCCTCCCATGTTGAGCTTGAAAGGAAGTTGGAATAGTTTTGCTTGCCCAAAGCAGGGTTGATTCAGGTGCATCTGCCCCCAAGGGAAGCCGCCATCCCCTTGGGCCCTATTTGCCATGGTAGGGAAGTTGAAATAGGGTTAATTTGTTTTTTTTTATAATATAAATACTTTGCTTAAAACTTGTTATGGAATTTTTTTGACTTGTTTTATTTATTTGAGACTTTCTTCTCTTGTTTTTTCCTTTTTTGAGTGTTTTATCTTCTCAGGTGGTGTGATTGTACTTGATTGAGAACAAGTGGTGGATTTTTCTTGATGCTCGTGTCACTCCCCTATATCCACTTGTCACCTTTTTGATACTTTTTTTACAAAACAACTCCTTCCACCCTTATTTCCATTTTGAATACTTTCTGATTTTTTAGTTTTCCCCTCTTCTCATTGACTTACAATCTTTACTTTTTACCAGTTGATATTTATATACTAGTAAGAAATCCTAGATTGGTGTCATTATGTATCAGAACTAGAAAAATCATAAATCTATGTGGATTCATTATTCTCAATTTTCAATCTTAAATACACATTGGTCGTGCCAATTATCTTCACAAATAACCAATCCCTACCTTAAATCCTACTGTCTCTTACCTTTGGTTATGCTCAAATTGTAGTCCTACACTTTTGTTGAAACCCTAAGGGGTGTTGATACACCATGCCACCAAGGCAAAATTTTCGAAGAGGTGTCTAGGAGCTTACCATGGAGGATATGTAGCTAGAAATCTTTCAATTTCAGTGTAAGCTCATTTATTTTGAAAGAAGATAACACGACAAATTCACTCCTAGCCATAATAATGGCTAACCAGACGGAAAAGAGAAAGAAAAGCCCTTCCACAAAAGGGTGTGAAGTGATGAAAGGCCAATGCCTCATCTATTCGACATTAAGTACATATAAAGTTGAGAGTTGTTTTGGGTGAGGATTGATATGCTAGATTTGATGTTTGTATGGAATTGGATGAGTTCATTGAGTGACTCCAAATAGTAGAGGGAATAGAAGTTTTAATTGGCTATTAGTAAACTCAAGAAGTGTGTGTCCTTATGATGGGAGAATATGAGGTATCTATGCTAGTATGGAGAAAAAGTAAGATCTCTACTTGATTTAAGTTAAAAAAAAGAGATATAGCGCAAATATCTCCTAGCACTCTACAAAAAGACGTCTTTTTAAGTCTTCATCATTTACAACAAAAGTATTAACCTTGGTGAAGTTCATCACTTAGTTTAAATAATTTATGTTGAAATGTGAGTTGTTGGAGTCAAAGTTTAACATTATAGAATGATAACTTGGAGGATTGATGATTTCTATTGGCAACATGGTGCTTTTACAACCACACTGGTTCTTGTAAGACGTACATATTTTAACCCTAGTTAGGTCCACTTCAGCTTTCAAACAAGCCTTAACCAAAGGCTTGGATAACAGAAACCCTTACTTTAAACGATCAAAGCTTGCCTTACATAAGAAATTAGCTTAGGAAGTGGAAAAAATTTATGGGGCTAGTGCCCCAAGAAGTGCTTGTGTTTTAGTGATCAACTGACGGTGGAGATTTAAAAGAGGGTGAATATGTGGATTTGTATCAGTTCCTTGCCAATTTTGAAGAGATTCTTGTGTTTCAGTGAGATCTCTATGTTAAATCCAAGTAGGATAAGTGGTGTCTTCAATATATATATTTTGTACGCATTGTAATGTGAAAAACAAGGTGTGCAACCTGATCATTGGTGGAGGCAGTTGTGAGAATGAGGTGTTTACTTAGATTGTTGGCAAGTTGAGTCTCATCATAAAAACATTCATGACCATACTTTCTAGCTTGTCTAATAGAGTTTTTTTATTCGAAACAAGTTAGAGTAGCAAATATGACGTGACATCATGCCAATGGGTACTTGTCACATCTTGTTAGCCGACCGTGGCTATATAACTGGTACACTTCATGATAGCCATATGAACACCAGCTTATTCATCAAAGATAGAAAGCACATTATATTTCTTCCTTTGAAGGAATCTACAATTAGGGGTGTAAACGAACAGAACACGAACGAACAAAGCTTGTGTTCGTGTTAGGTTCGTTTGAAATTTAGTTTATTTGAAATAAGCTCGTGTTCGAAATTGTTCGTGAAGTCACTGTTCGTGTTCGTTTCTTAACGAACGAGTCGAACACGAGTTGTTCGCGAACGACGAGCTAGTTTGACATCCCTAATATTAATATATAGAAATAATATATTATATTAATTATATAACTTATATTATATAAATATATAATATCTATATTAGTATATTACTAATATAGTATATCAATATATTATTATTATTAATTTTTTATATATTATAATTTATAAAATTTAATTTTTTAAAATATCATAAATTATATATATATAATTATTTTATATTTCGAACAATAACGATTCGAACACGAACGAACACAGCACTGTTCGTGTTTGGTTCGTTTAACTAACCGAACGAAAAAAATTTGTTCTCGTTCGTCTCGTTTACTTATCGAACGAATCGAACACGAACTCATTGACGAATCGAACACGAACTGTTCGCGAATAACGAGCATTTTTGACAGCTGGATTGACATTGATGATGTTGGAGAGAAGTGAGGCATATGAGAATTGATAGTTGAGGTAATACAACTCTTGGTGAATGAGTTTTAGGATGACTTGATGGACAATCTACCACCTATTTTAGCCTCGCTACGAGAGATTTAATTTGTTATAAAATTCATCCCAGTATTGGAACTCCTTAACTGATCAGTTTATAGGATGTGAACCACAAAATATAAGTAGTTGTAAAAGCAGGTTGAGGATCTAATGGCTAGATGATTGGTTCGTGAGAATATTAATCCATGTGCTATATTAACCTTGATTGTGCCCAAGAAGAATGGATCACATTGTATGTACATTGAGAGCAAGGTAGTGAAAAAGATCAGTATCTAGTGTATATTTCCCATTCTACGATTGAACGATTTCCTAGATCTAATGCATATGCTAGCATTTGATCTAAGAATGACTAGTGTAGTGTATACCACTAATTCAGATAAGATTTGAGGGTGAGTGGAAAACAATTTTTAAGATGATGAATGGATTATATTAGTGGACAGTCAAATCTTTTGGCCTGCCAAATTTGCCGAGTAGTTTTATATGGCTGATGAATCATATTTTTTGAGCATTCATCATAAAATTTATAGTTATTTATTTTGATGATATTTTAACGTACATTTGTTTAGAGGATAAGCATGTGCAACACCAATGATGAATTTTTGAAGTTCTTCTGACAGTAGATATAGGACTACCCAAACAAGTGACCGTATGACATCATAGACATGCTTTCTAGAATATATTATTTCAGCATCTGGCATTGAGATTGACTTAGTTAAGATAAAGGCTATTGTGAATTGGCCCAACCAATAGTCTCACTTATAAGCACTAGTTTAAAGGGCTAACTTTATTTTATTAGAGGTTCATCAGAAATTTCAGCTCTATAGCAACACCATTAACAGAACTCCTTAAGACAGATGGATTTGCATGGTCAGACAAAGTGCAAAATAGTTTTATTAGTGTTAGAGTTAGAGTGTGATGTCTCCAATGTGAGGATTGGAGTTGTGCTAAACCAAAGTGGGCGCTTCATTGCCTCTTTAATGAGATGTTGAATGATTTCATGTAAAAGTATTCCTCCTATGATAAAGAGTTGTGAGCTATGGTGAAAGCCGATAGCTATTAGAGTCATTACCTGCTGGTCAATTTGTTCAGCCTTTTGAGATTGTTGAATAGCCAAAATAAGCTAGAGGTTAAGCACACCTTCTAGGTTGAGCTTCTGTTGTCCTTTCATTTTGGCAAACATAAAGCTAGGAGCAAAAAGAAAGTAGCTATTGGATTGACCCTCCACAACTTGTCGATCACTATTATGCAGTTTATAGTAGTGGGGTTTGAAGTGAAGGACTTTTCTATGCCACTAATGAAGATTTCCAAGGGATTTGAACCTATTATCAAGAGAAAACCATACAAATATGATGGCTATGTGTTCTTCTAGAACAGGTTGTGCATCTCAAAAGTTTACTGAGGGAGAGTATTTTATAAGACGGCCACAATGGATGAATGATTAGATTTTTAGTAGTGGTAAGGCTTTTTCCTTAGTGAAAAAGAAATTTTTTTTAACACAAATTGACACAAAGTTTGAAGAGACATGTTAGATAGTGCTAGATGTGTCATTTAATTAAAACTTGAAGGCAAAATTTGGGTCTCCATACTCTCTTCTCATTCTAGAGATATCATGGGTGGATGTGGGCATGGAATTCATTGTGAGTCTATCTTAGATCCAATCAAACAAGAATTATGTTATGATAGTGGTAGAGTGTTTATCCAAGATAATATATTTTGACCTTGTTTAAGATTGAAGGACGCTTAACACATAATTGATCTTTACTTCAGAGAGAGTTTGACTTCATTGAGTGCCTAAGACTATCACATTAGATAGAGATGTGAAGTTTTTAGTCATTTTTGGAAGACATCATGTGGAAAATGATTAAGAATCTTTAGTTGAGCTCAACTGTTCGCCCTCAAATTGAGGGACATATATAGATGGTGAATTGTAGCTTGGGAAAACTTCTCAAGTTTTTTGTGGGCAAGAATGTCAGATAGTAAGACTCGATTATATCTCAGGTTTAATTTGCTTATAATAGGCCCACCGGTCAATCCACAACTTACAGCCCTTTGAGATTATCTATGGGTGAAATCCTATCACTCTCATGGAAGTGTGTCTATACGTCTAATTAGTGAGCTTAGTGCTCACATTGAAGCTAGGGTCAAAGAGATTCAAATGTTATATGAGCACATGAAGAAGAAAATAGCTAGCATAATGCCAATTTAGACCAACTTGGGAGGAAGTTGGGATGGCTTAACCGCCCAAAGTGAGACCTATTTAGGTCCTTTCGCCGCTAATGGAAACCGCCGACCCAAGGACTATATTTGCCATGCTAGAGAAATATACTTAAGAGTTAATTTTGTTTCTTTAGTATAA
>JXCR01132328.1:20937-59552 GCA_002079205.1 Phalaenopsis hybrid cultivar
TTTTTATATATATATATATATATATATATATATATATATATATATATATATATATTGAAAAAAGTCTAAGGGCTAATTTATTAAAAACGGAATAGATACAGAAAGGTTGTTTGAGAGAGCTTAAATTCTCACCTCACACAAAACAAAACACACAAAACCCAAATAAAACAAAGATACATAAATATAAAAACCAAAAAGCCACCAAAGGGCGCAAAAGTGCTAGGGACGTTCCACTTTCTTCCCTCTACCTCTAGTATTTGGAATTGAGTATGCTAACAAATTAGTAAGGTGAGTGTCATTGCCCGAATTAACCAAACCAAAGTATCATCTATCAGATTCCTGAGCTCAAGTAGGTTTCAATTCTTCTTCTTCCTCCTCGATGTGTAGACCTGTCATTCCTCATCTGATGATTGACTCATTTGATCAATAGATTGTTCCAAATTTGGTTGGACAAATGTAGGCTGTTGCACAACATGATCCCCATGATCCTGAGAGACAGTTACAACTTGCTCGACTTGATGAGACGATAGTGAAACAGTAGAAGTATTGCAACCTGTAATAACGGTGATAGGTTCTAGGGCAAGTGGGGTCTGAAGAATCTCTTTCTCACCCATGATAGGATGCTCTAGAGGCGGCTGAATAGTTGTAAAATTGCCTGTGAGAATAGTGACGTCTTCGGGGGCATTCTTTTGATGATCAATATTGTCAATAAATTGGAGTTGATCGGGACGAGGTGAAATCACTGTCTCTGGAGGAGCACTGTGTTTTTTTGGTCTGAGGTGTGGATGTAGATGACGGCATTGAGAACTGGAGTGGCCGAACATACGACAGTTTGAACAATACGAAAGAAAATGCTCAATCACTATCTATATATATTCATTTGTGTTATGTGTGTGTGTGTGAAATTAAAACATGTGTTTAATTTTTCTCAATTCCTCCGTTACTTGCGATGTCTTATCCTCAACTCATGTCTGTGTCTTGCTTTCTTATCCTCAACTCATATGTGTGTTTTGCTTTCTTATAATGGGTATTACTATATGGATCAAGCTTTTGTTAATTTTGATATCCTAAAGGAGNGTGTCAAATTTGCGTGAAATCATATTCTTAAGACACTGTTTTAATTTTTAATTTCAATGGTTTACTTTTGTTCACTTTCATGTATTGTGGATTTGGTGCCAAATTTTAGCAATTAAAATATTTCACTTGTTTTCGAAGTGTACTTTTCTTATTTGTATATGAATGTATTTTTATGTAGTGAGCCCCATAATGTATCATTTTTTTTGCTATAATAGGGGTCATATTAGTTCATTTTTATATTGGAATTCATCTTATTATCCTTGGGAGTTTTGACTATAGTGACGAGGTTCTATTTGTGCTCTTGCTCGTCAGATGTTTCTTTTTCCTTGTAAGTTCATCTGAATTCAATATTTGCAGGTGGTTTTCTTTGAATTGTTTATCCCTATTCTCATTTTGTAATTTAATATTCTTTTGTTTTCATTTTGAATTCATTTATTTCCATAAATTCTCTCTAGGTCTATTCAATTTTCGTTGTCACTGAATCCCTACTTTTTTTCCAAAAATAAGATATTTAAGATAGCGTTAGACCTTCCTATCATGCTTTAAAATATTTGTAAGTGTCCTAAATCATCATAGTATATATATGTGTGTAGCGCGCACTTGTGAAGATTAAAGAGGGAGAGCTTTTCCATGAAGACATTGCAAGATAAGATGGAATCAGATGAATGAAATGAGAGAATGCTGGTTAGTGTTAGAGATTTGAGAGGAAAGGGATTGAAGAAGATGAAGTTTGCATGAAGAGGGCTTGTGTGCATTTGGCCTATGAAGAACGATAGGAAGAGGGAAGGTTGAGGGGATATTGTGATAGTAAAATGGCGAGGAAGGGGAATGACAACACACGGTGGTTTTAAGTCACAAGCTTGTGAGGTCCTAAGGAATCTTGAGCGAGGAAGAACAAATTTAGCTCTTGCGGTGACGTGGGCGTGATCCTCCCATGCTGAGCTTGAAAGGAAGTTGGAATAGTTTTGCTTGCCCAAAGCAGGGTTGATTCAGGTGCATCTGCCCCCAAGGGAAGCCGCCATCCCCTTGGGCCCTATTTGCCATGGTAGGGAAGTTGAAATAGGGTTAATTTGTTTTTTTTTAATATAAATACTTTGCTTAAAACTTGTTATGGAATTTTTTTGACTTGTTTTATTTTATTTGAGACTTTCTTCTTTTGTTTTTCTCTTTTTTGTGTGTTTTATCTTCTTCAGGTGATGTGATTGTAACTTGATTGAGAACAAGTGGTGGATTTATCTTGATGCTCGTGTCCCTCCCCTATATCCACTTGTCACCCTCTTGGTACTTTTTCTGCAAAACAACTTCTTCCACCCTTATTTCCATTTTGAATACATTCTAATTTTTTAGTTTTCCCCTCTTCTCATCAACTTACAATCTTTACTTTTTACCAGTTGATATTTATATACTAGTAAGAAATCCTAGATCAGTGTCATTATGTATCAAAACTAGAAAAATCATAAATCTATGGGGATTCATTATTCTCAATTTTCAATCTTAAATACACATTGTTTGTGCCAATTATCTTCACAAATAACCAATCCCTACCTTAAATCCTACTGTCTCTTAACTTTGGTTAGGCTCAAATTGTAGTCCTTTATTTTTGTTGAAACCCTAAGGGGTGTTGATACACCATGCCACCAAGGCGAAATTTTCAAAGAGGTGTCCATGAGCTTACCATGGAGGATATGTAGCTAGAAATCTTTCAATTTCAGTGTAAGCTCATTTATTTTGAAAGAAGATAACACGACAAATTCACTCCTAGCCATAATAATGGCTAACCAGACGGAAAAGAGAAAGAAAAGCCCTTCCACAAAAGGGTTTGAAGTGATGAAAGGCCAATGCCTCATCTATTCGACATTAAGTACATGTAAAGTTGAGAGTTGTTTTGGGTGAGGATTGATATGCTAGATTTGTTGTTTGTATGGAATTGGATGAGCTCATTGAGTTACTCCAAATAGTAGAGGGAATAGAAGTTTTAATTGGTTGTTAGTAAACTCAAGAAGTGTGTGTCCTTATGATGGGAGAATCTGAGGTATCTATGCTAGTCTGGAGAAAAGTAAGATCACTACTTGATTTAAGTTAAGAAAAAGAGATATAGCCCAAATATCTTCTAGCACTCTACAAAAAGATATCTTCTTAAGTCTTCATCATTTACAACAAAAGTATTAACCTTGGTGAAGTTCATCAGTTAGTTTGAATAATTTATGTTCAAATGTGAGTTGGTGGAGTCAAAGTTTAACATTATAGAATGATAACTTGGAGGATTGATGATTTCTATTGGCAACATGGTGCTTTTACAACCACACTGGTCCTTGCAAGACGTACAAATTTTAATCCTAGTTAGGTCCACTTCAGCCTTCAAACAAGCCTTAACCAAAGGCTTGGATAACAAAAAGCACTTACTTTAAACGATCAAAGCTTGCCTTACATAAGAAATTAGCTTAGGAAGTGGAAAAGATTTATGGGGCTAGTGCCCAAGAAGTGCTTGTGTTTTAGTGATCAGTTGACGGTGGAGATTTAAAAGAGGGTGAATATGTGGATTTGTATCAGTTCCCCGCCAATTTTGAAGAGATTCTTGTGTTTTAGTGGTGTCTTCAATATATATATTTTGTACGCATTGTACTTTGAAAAACAAGGTGTGCAACCTGATCATTGGTGGAGGCAGTTGTGACAATGAGGTGTCTACTTAGATTGTTGGCAAGTTGAGTCTCATCATAAAAACATTCACGACCATACTTTCTAGCTTGGTTGATAAAAATGAATAAGATTTATGTTGATAAGAGATGTCTAATAGAGTTTTTTATTCGAAACAAGTTAGAGTAGCAAATATGACGTGACATCATGCCAATGGATACTTGTCACATCCTGTTAGCCGACCGTGGCTATATAACTATTACACTTCATGATAGCCATATGAACACCAGCTTATTCATCAAAGATAGAAAGCACATTATACTTCTTCATTTGCAAGAATCTACAATTAGGGGTGTAAACGAACCGAACACGAACGAATAGAGCTTGTGTTCGTGTTAAGTTCGTTTGAAATTTAGTTTATTTGAAATAAGCTCGTGTTCGAAAATGTTCGTGAAGTCACTGTTCGTGTTCGCTTCTTAACGAACGAGCCGAACATGAGTTGTTCGCGAACGACGAGCTAGTTTGACATCCCTAATATTAATATATAGAATTAATATATTATATTAATTATATAACGTATATTATATAAATATATAATATCTATATTAGTATATTACTAATATAGAGTATAAATATATATTATTATTATTAATTTATTATATATTATAATTTATAAATTTCAATTTTTTAAAATATCATAAATTTTTTATATATAATTATTAAATTATTTTATATTTCGAACAATAATGGTTCGAACACGAACGAACGCATCACTGTTCGTTTTTGGTTCGTTTAACTAAACGAGCGAAAAAAAAATTTTCACGTTTGTTTCGTTTACTTATCGAATGAATCGAACACGAACTCATTGACGAACTGAACACGAACTGTTCGCGAACAACGAGCATTTTTGACAGCCCTATCTACAGTGATAAGTGCTCAAACAGAGACAAGAGATATAGTATCTCGTATTACATTTCTATAATTCATGAGAGATGCGCCAGCTGGATTGACGTTGATGATGTTGGAGAGAAGTGAGGCATATGAGAATTGATAGTTGAGGTAATACAACTCCTGGTGAATGAGTTTTAGGATGACTTGATGGACAATCTACCACCTATTTTAGCCTCGCTACGAGAGATTTAATATGTTATAAAACTCATCCCAGTATTGGTACTCCTTAACTGATCAGTTTATGGGATGTGACTCACAGAATATAAGTAGTTGTAAAAGCAGGTTGAGGATCTAATGGCTAGATGATTGGTTCGTGAGAATATTAATTCATGTGCTATATTAACCTTGATTGTGCCCAAGAAGGATGGATCACATTGTATGTACATTGAGAGCAAGGCAGTGAAAAAGATCACTATCTAGTGTATATTTCCCATTCTAAGATTGAACGATTTCCTAGATCTAATGCATATGCTAGCATTTGATCCAAGAATGACTTGTGTAGTGTATACCACTAATTCAGATAAGATTTGAGGGTGAGTGGAAGTCAATTTTTAAGATGATGAATGGATTATATTAGTGGACAGTCAAATCTTTAGGCCTGCCAAATTCGCCGAGTAGTTTTATATGGCTGATGAATCATATTTTTTGAGCATTCATCATAAAATTTATAGTTATTTATTTTGATGATATTTTAACGTACACTTGTTTAGAGGATAAGCATGTGCAACACCAATGATGGATTTTTGAAGTTCTTCTGACAGTAGATATAGGACTACCCAAACAAGTCACCGTATGACATCATAGACATGCTTTCTAGAATATTTTATTTCAGCATTTGGCATTGGGATTGACTTAGTTAAGATAAAGGCTATTGTGAATTGGCCCAACCAATAATGGGCTAACTTTATTTTATTAGAGGTTCATCAGATATTTCAGCTCTATAGCAACACCATTAACAGAGCTCCTTAAGACAGATGGATTTGCATGGTCAGACAAAGTGCAAAATAGTTTAATTAAGCGTTTGAGTTAGAGTGTGATGTCTCCAATGTGAGGATTGGAGTTGTGCTAAACCAAAGTGGGCGCTTCATTGCCTCTTTAATGAGATGTTGAATGATTTCATGTAAAAGTATTCCTCCTATGATAAAGAGTTGTGAGCTATAGTGAAAGCCGATAGCTATTAGAGTCATTACCTGCTGGTCAATTTGTTCAGCCTTTTGAGATTGTTGAATAGCCAAAATAAGCTAGAGGTTAAGCACGCCTTCTGGCTTGAGCTTCTGTTGTCCTTTCATTTTGGTCTCAAACATAAAGCTAGGAGAAAAAATAAAGTAGCTATTAGATTGACCCTCCACTACTTGTTGATCACTATTAAGCAGTTTATGGTAGTGAGGTTTGAAGTGAAGGACTTTTCTATGCCACTAATGAAGATTTCCAAGGGATTCGAACCTATTATCAAGAGAAAACCATACAAATCTGATGGCTATGTGTTCTTCTAGAACAAGTTGTGCATCTCAAAAGTTTACTGAGGGAGAGCATTTTATAAGACGGCCACAATGGATGAATGATAGGATTTTTAGTAGTGGTAAGGCTCTTTAGCAAAAAAGAAATTTTTTTCGACGCAAATTGACACAAAATTTGAAGAGACATGTTAGATAGTGCTAGATGTGTCATTTAATTAAAACCTGAAGGCAAAATTTGGGTCTCCATACTCTCTTCTCATTCTAGAGATATTATGGGTGGATGTGGGCATGGAATTCATTGCGAGTCTATCTTAGATGCAATTAAACAAGAATTATGCTATGATAGTGGTAGAGTGTTTATCCAAGATAATATATTTTGTACCTTGTTTTAGATTGAAGGACGCTTAACACATAGTGGATCTTTACTTCAGAGAGAGTTTGACTTCATTGAGTGCCAAAGACTATCACATTAGATAGAGATGTGAAGTTTTAAGTGATTTTTGGAAGACATTATGTGGAAAATGATTAAGAATCTTTAGTTTAGCTCAACTGCTCGCCCTCAAATTGAGGGACATATATAGATGGTGAATTGTAGCTTGGGAAAACTTCTCAAGTTTTTTGTGGGCAAGAATATCAGATAGTGAGACTCGATTATACCTCAGATTTAATTTGCTTATAATAGGCCCATCGGTCAATCCACAACTTACAGCCCTTTGAGATTATCTACGGGTGAAATCCTATCACTCTCATGGAAGTGTGTCTATACGTCTAATTTTTGAGCTTAGTGCTGACATTGAAGCTAGGTTCAAAGAGATTCAAATGTTATATGAGCAGATGAAGAAGAAAATAGCTAGCATAATGCCATGTTAGACCAACTTGGGAGGAAGTTGGGATGGCTTAACCGTCCAAAGTGAGACCGATTTAGGTCCTTTCACCGCTAATGGAAACCGCCGACCCAAGGACTATATTTGCCATGCTAGAGAAATATACTTAAGAGTTAATTTTGTTTCTTTAGTATAAATACTTTGCTTAAAACCTATAATGAGACTTTTTTGGCTTGCTTTATGTTATTGGAGTCTTTCATCTCTAATTTTTTTTCTCATTTTGGAGTGTTGTATTCCATTCTCTTTTAGGCAGTGTGGTTGTCACTTGATTGAGAATAGGTGGTAGATCATCCTTATGCTCGTGTCTCTCTACAGTCATCGACCGCCCTCTTGCTCGTTTTTTTACAAAACAATTGCTACCACCCTTGTTTCTCTTTTGAGTACTTTCCAATTGTTTAGTTTTCCTCTCCTTATTGACGCGAATGTCTGCTGGGCATGGGATCGCGCCTAGCGCTCTGGACCGGTTCGATCTAGATATAATGAGGGTTGGTCAATCCTCTTGGCTCCATTGGAGTGCCGCTTAATAGGGTGGGACCACTTACCTAGGTCTATACATGTTGCTTTTGTAGTGTTTGATGGTAGTTCTTGTGTGTGCTTGTTTAGGACAGTTGTTGCATCTCTCCTTTCCCTTCTAGGACTGTAGCTGATAAGACTTTAGTCACAATAGTTTCATCGGTTTTGACAGTGATTTTATTTTTATTCATGTTTGATTTTCTTATGTTTGTATATATTTTTAAATAGAACAATTTAAATGCAAAAAATATTTTAATTTAACTTGATTTTAATTTTGAGAAAATAATGAAAATGATTTCTTAACTATTTGCGAGAGACAATTTTACTCCAAAACATCATTAAAAATTTAGCCTCTGGATTTATTAAAATATGAGCTAAAATGGTCCCATCAATAAAAGCAATAGAAATTGAAGTTAAAGTTAAAATATTGTGTTAAAAATGAAAATATTTTTTGAATTTACTTATTGAAGTTTTTTACAAAATTTAATAACTGAATTTTCTTATAATTTTGGAATATTTTGTATTATTATAATTTATAAAATTAACGGGTGATAATTTCATCATAGAGCATTTACAAATGAAGTAATACCGAAAATTTTACCAATAGTTTACATCCCAAAGAATGATAGTAGAAAGTTAGATTTGGTAAAAGTTTATAATGTAAATTCTTAAATTATCCTAATTTTTAGCACTAACTTTGAACTTTAAATGCAATTTCTGTTACTTTCTATGGGACCATTTTGGCTCCTTTTTTAGGAGTGTAAGGGCTCATTTAGATCTTTTTATAATCTTGGATTAAAATGTCATCTTAGAAATTGCCAAAAGACTATTATGATATTTTTCATTGATGATTCAAAAAAAAATATATCTTAAATAAATTTATTTAAAGTAGTTGTGTCAATTAAGTAATAATGCAAGCTACAGTTCTCACAATTTTCATGTACTTATATAATTGTTTTAAACCTATTTTACGTTAATTATACTTTTGATGATGGTAATAATCTTAATTTTAATATATATTATCCCATAATTAATCAATGATAATTATATTGAGGGAATATGTAGTTTGATAGTGTGGTGTTCCCTTTTTTAATATATATATATATATATATATATATATATATATATATATATCTTAAAAAAAAAATTTAGGGGNTTGTTACTTTCTATGGGACCATTTTGGCTCCTTTTTTAGGAGTGTAAGGGCTCATTTAGAACTTTTTATAATCTTGGATTAAAATGTCATCTTACAAATTGCCAAAAGATTATTATGATATTTTTCATTGATGATTCAAAAAAAAAAAATCTTAAATAAATTTATTTAAAATAGTTGTGTCAATTAAGTAATAATGCAAGCTACAATTCTCACAATTTTCACGTACTTATATACTTGTTTTAAACCTATTTTATGTTAATTATACTTTTGATGATGGTAATAATCTTAATTTTAATATATATTATCCCATAGTTAATCAATGATAATTATATTGAGAGAATATATAGTTTGATAGTGTGGTGTTCCCTTTTTTAATATATATATATATATAGAAAAAAGCTCAGGGACTAATTTATTAAAAACAGAATAGATACAAAAAGGTTGTATGAGAGAGCTTAAAATCTCACCTCACACAAAACAAAACGCACAAAACCCAAATAAAACAAAAATACATAAAGATAAAAAATCAAAAAACCATCAAAGGGCGCAAAAGTGCTAGGGACGTCCCACTTTCCTCCCTTTACCTCTAGTTTTTGGAATTGAGTCTGCTAACAAATTAGTAAGGCGAGTGTCATTGCCCAAAGTAACCAAAGTATAATCCATCAGATTCCTGAGCTCAAGTAGCTCTCCATTCTTTTTCTTCCTCCTCGATGTGTAGACCTGTCATTCCTTATCCGATGATTGACTCATTTGATCAATAGATTGTTCCAAATTTGGTTGGACAGGTGTAGGTTGTTGCACAACATGATCCTTATGATCCTGAGTGGCAGTTACAGCTTGCTCGACCTGATGAGGCGGTAGTGAAATAATAGAAGTATTGTAACCTGTAATAACGGTGATAGATTCTAGGGCAAGTGGGGTATGAAAAATCTCCTTCTCACCCATGATAGGAGGTTCCACAGGCGGCTGAATGGTTGTAAAATTGTCTGCGAGAATAGTGACGTCTTCGGGGACATTCTTTTGATAATCAATATTGTCAATAACTTGGAGTTGATCAAGAGGAGGTAAAATCACTGTCTCTGGCGGAACACTGTGCTTTTTTGGTCTGAGGTGTGGATGTAGATGGTGGCATTGAGAATTGGAGTGACCAAATATAAGACAATTTGAGCAATACGAAGGAAAATGCTCAATCACTACCTTTTGCCAATACCCATGATGCTCCTCAGAAGCAGATAAAGTGATGTTTCTTTCAACAAGTATTTTGGCTTCTGATGGACATGAAATATTAAAAGTAGGAATGTCCTTTTTGAGTGGCTTACCATAAACTGAGACAATAGCGTACAAAATTTTTTGAGTAAAATAATGAAATTTCAGACCAGAGAGGTGAATCCAAACCGGAATGATCAGAGGTTTCGTCTGAGGGTCAAAATCTATAGACCATTTGAGAATCTTCATTGCTCTGTCATCAATCCAAATTATCCTTTTAGCAAATAAACGCGTGTAATCCTCTTCATTATTAATTTGTATGAGAATGTGTCTTCCATCTAACAGTCCAATTTTCCACTCCCTAACCAGGTGCATAAGTTAATTACTTACGAATCAGCTCCATTTTTGGATGACCATACAAAAGTTTCCCAACTAAATTCAGTCGACAAGAGGAGGCAAGTTGAATACCTCCAGCTTCTGTAAAAAAGATGGTAGGTTTCTTATTCTTCTTTCCAGGTTTCTTGATATCCTCCCACTTAAATGAAGGAGGGAAAGAGCACGATTTAGGTGTACCTGAGGCGGCGTTGACACCAACAAGAGCAGCAGCATACGATCTGTTCGAAGCCATCCCCAATAGATGGAGGTGTGGCGTTAAGAACAATGAACATAGCAAAGAAGAGCAAAGTCAGAATCTAAAAAGTCCAGGGAGCAGAAGCGGAAACCCCGCAAATTCAGCAGACGTCGCAGCGACGCAGAAGAACGACACCCTGCGAACAGACGACACCCTTGCGAAACAACGCAGAAGCAGACGACGCCCCTACGATCACAGAGCAGAGCGGAGAAGCGGTGATAGCTCGAGCAGAGCGGCGACGACGAAGGAGACGCGACCTAACAGACGACCCAGATCACCGAATCCAAATCGGCAGACGAGCGAAGCGAAAGCAGACGCTAGGATTCATCGTGAGGCGAAACTCTAGCAGAGCGGGGAGACTAATATATATATATATATATATATATATATATATATANGAAGAGTTGATAATGCTTATTAGAAGGAATGTGAAAAAAAAACGCACGCTTGTTAGTGTTTGAAATTAAAATATTTTCTAATAAAAATAAGTGTTGACAATATTAGTCAACACTCAAAGATTTATTATATATTTGTAGATTATGCTTTAATATATGTCGATATATTATTTAGAAACTAATGATTCGATCCAGCCTAAATAATTTGATATTTGTTTGTAAACAAGTCATTCTGAGTCAAGTTAACTCTAATTATGAATCCTCTTAAGTTAAAATCAAATCTAATGTTTTGAGTTGCATTCAAGATTTTGATTCGTTAGAGTTATGTTTATTTCCACTATTATTGATTTAAAGGGAATACAACTAGTACATTGACCCGGTCCTGCACTGGTTCATGTAAGTGCATGTATCGTGTAAGTAATATATGAATTTGAGTTAGAACATCATTCCACGAGGAAGTGAGATGATGAAAAAGCCAAGTTAAAGGCACCAGTGTCACAAATCTTAATTCTGCTCAAAGAAATGAAAATTTGAATGAGTTGATTTTTTTTGTTCTTCTATTTAGGTGTTTCAATGGCAAGATAATCTTTCTATGGATTCTATGTCATAAAATCAAAGTTAAAGGCACTAGTGTCACACATCCTAATTCTATTCAAAGAAATGAAAATTTGAATGAGTTGATTTTTTTTTTGTTCTTCTATTTAGGAGTTTCAAATTCAAGAGAATCTTTCTTTTGATTCTATGTCGTAAAATCGAAGTGATGAAAAAGGCTTAACTAATGTAAGTTGTCAATCAGGAACATCTATGATTTTAAGCCTCTGTCGATAGCAACAAAAACACTTATTTTCAAAAACTGAAGTCATATGTATATCCTTATAGGCATTTCAAAATTAGAATAATCATGTCTTCCTATTGATTGTGAAAATTCAAGGATGATATGTCTATATTCCTAAAGCAACGAGGAAAATCTCCATGTGCGAGCAAGGACTCAGTGATATTACCTATTGAAGGAAATGAAAATTTGAATGAGTCGATTTTTTTGTTCTTCTATTTAGGAGTTTCAAATGCAAGAGAATCTTTCTTTTGATTCTATGTCGTAAAATTGAAGTGATGAAAAAGACTTAACTAATGTAAGTTGCCAATCATGAACATCGATGATTTTAAGCCTCTGCCGATAGCAACAAAAACACATATTTTCAAAACCCTAAGTCATATGTATATGCTTATAGGCATTTCAAAATTAGAATAATCGTGTCTTCCTATTGATTGTGAAAATTCAAGGATGATATGTCTATATTCCTAAAGCAATGAGGAGAATCTCCATGTGCAAGTGAGAACTCTGTGTTATTACCCATTGAAGGAAATGAAAATTTAAATGACTTGATTTTTTTGTTCTTCTATTTAGGAGTTTCAAATGCAAGAGAATCTTGTCTCCCTATTGATTGTGAAAATTCAAGGATGATATGTCTATATTCCTAAACCAACGAGGAGAATCTCCATGTGCAAGTGAGGACTCTGTGATATTACCTATTCAAGGAAATGAAAATTTGAATGAGTCGATTTTTTTTATCTTCTATTTAGGAATTTCAAATGCAAGATAATCTTTCTTTTGATTCTATGCTGTAAAATCGAAGTGATGAAAAAGGTTTAACTAATGTAAGTTGTCAATCAGGAACATATGTGATTTTAAGCCTCTGTCGACAACAACAAAAACACTTATTTTCAAAACCCTAAGTCATATGTATATGCTCAAAGGCATTTCAAGATTAGAACAATCGTGGCTCCCTATTGATTGTGAAAATTCAAGGATGATATGTCTGTATTCCTAAAGCAACGTTGAGAATCTCCATGTGCAAGTGAGGACTCTACGATATTACAAACTCACGAGATTTTAAACAAACATATGACCACTACAATTTACTAAATGAGATTCGTCATGGTCAACTGTGGCTGGAAAAAGGGAAGAACTGCTATTGAGAGTAGTAGACAAGGAGGTTGGTGGCTGGGAGCTAGCTGGAAGCAAGTCATGGTAATCTGCAACTGGAAACATGAGAAAGGAGGGGACCTACGGCTGTTGGAAGGAGGAGAGGGTTTCGTGGGTGTATTATAAGGCTGAAGGGCGAGGGCAGGGAAAATAGGGGGGGTGTTGTTGTAGGGAAGATGACTGCAAGGAGGATAGAGGAAGATGTACACCACAACAGGAGCACCTTCTCGCTGTCTGATACAACCTAGAAGGAAAAATGGGAATGTCAAAGGCTGTCCAAATAGAAATCTTAATCAAAACTGCAGCTCTAGACAGTAACACATATATTTATAATAAGTAAAATAGGGGGGAGGGGAAAAGAGCGGCAGATCCCGCCCCATTATAAGGTTGGCCGGTCTAGCCTCTCTGCTGGACCAACACTCACTTGTTGGATCGGCCGGTCCAGCTCTCAACCCCACGTCACTTATAAACTGTAGTAATACAAGGAAAATGGAAATAATATGCACACCAGTTAAGTTTTTAATAAATCAATATGAAATATTAGATAGTTTGTGAATATTATCACTTATCATATTTTACACTATCAAAGTGTTGTACTATATCAATGACATATCTATATCATTTATATATATATATAATCGTCATAGGAGTATCGTCTAAAAATTATATTAATTAAGAGACTTTAATATCAATATCGTTTTCCATTTATGTGCATCTAGCATCATAAAATTGTGACTCTATCATACTCAATCATACTTATGCAAACATATTATGAAAAATATTATTTAATAATGAATATTTCATTTTAATTTGCATAATAGTTCATATACTTTATAACATTCAATATCTGTGATAATTTTAAAAAAAATGCTATGTACATATCATTCCTACAATATAAATAAAAATTAATAAAATCATAAATGGTGAGTTGCAGTGACTTCAATATAACCAGTAACACTAGCAGTAAATGCATTTGATCTTGAAGATGCACAGTATCATCATAGTATAAAAATATAAGTACTCACATCGATAACGATTAATTTATTCTTGAATTTGTCATAATCCAACCTTTTAAAATTTAAGCCTATAATAAAAATGGGCGTGAAATTTAATTAATTTATTATTTTAATTAACTATTAGCTTTACATTATTTAAGTATTAAATTTCCATTATTTTACTTTGTGTAATCCTACGTGCGCGTGTGTGTGTATGTAATCCTACGTGCGCGCGTGTGTGTAATCCTACGTGCACAACGTTAGGTAGTCAAATGCATTACCAAATTTCAAGATAATTTATTAAATCAAAAATTATTATTAAGAATTGATTGCAGTTCAATTAAGTATATACTGCAAAAAGACGTAAAAAATCTTGTCTCTAAACAAATTTTTGCCAATTGGCAAATTCAATTATCTTGTTTTGAATTTGATATAGAATATATTGCAGAAAATACTAATTCTTTACCTGACTTGCTCACTCGTGAATTTTTGCAGGGAGAAAGACAAGGAGGGGTGGATCATCCCTCATCAAAGGGTTAGAATGACACCCCAACGGAGTGCTTTCACCTTTAGAGGGGGGAGAGGTAGGGGCCAAGCTAATGTGGTTCCACGAAAATTTATTGATTTACAACAATATCTATATGGTAGCCCAATGACTTCCACATCAGGAACTAAATCTCCTCAATCTCAGGATTTACAAATCCAAGAAGTCACAGAATTTGAGCAAAAAATAACGAAAGAAAAAATTCTCGAAATCAATTTACAGGAAATATATTTAGGCACAATTGACTATGCTCAAAATAAGCTTGATCGAGAATCGTATGAGGTAATCCTCATTTCATTACAATGTGTTGAAATTCAACATAATTATAATGAACCAAATAAATTTATTCCATATAGCAAGACGACAATAAATCACATCTTGCATCAGAGAGATTGAGGTTTAACTCTTTTTCAGACTAAACAAGTTGATTTTATTCATCCTGTAAGTAATCAGAAAAAAAGTCATTTCTTTTTAATTATTGGACCTATGTCCAACTTATGAATCGAGTTTTCTTTCTTATTAATCCAAAACATAAACACTCTTGGCTTTTTGTGTTAATGCATGAAATTTTGAATAAAAAAATACCAAATTAGTTTTTATAATGGTGGGAAAAATTCGGAGCCACCAATGAAATTCTTCTAGAACCCATCAATGATCTCTATCTAATGTGGGTTAACTCTTCTCCATAGCTCGGCAAAATAAAAAATAAAATTCTAGTCGATGGAATGTATGAATTATTATTTTTCTGCCAAGCACAAATTCCATGGATTTTTGCTTGGAATCTATGTCATCAACAAGATAGAGTCAATGTCAAAGGATTATGGCGGACCTTCTTCATCAAATGGTGGTCACAAATCGTTGTTGGTGATAAAATAGTTCAAATTAATAAAGTCATTAATTCTAATGTCGAAAATAATCGAGAACAGAGATCCCAAGAATTTTCACTTAAGGAAATTCATGATCAAATTAAAAGGAAATATCATCGAGAATCTCCGGATCAAATAAAACAAAGAATACAAGAACCTTATCATAAACAGATGAAAAAATTATTTGAAGCAGAAGACGACATGTCAGTCTCTAATCAAGGGTCAGATGACGAAGAAAATTGGGAGCGAATGGTGACCCACATCGGCTCAAATTAATGGCAGTGAACCTCCACTGAGGTTATTTCAGAAGAAATTATGGGTAATAATGACAGTGGTTGAAATAATACCGGTTGGTGGAATAGTGATTACAATAATTCTGGTTGGTGTAATAGTATTTTAAAATAATTTTCTGCTTTATGTCACTTCCAATGGAGGTGTTATCTTTTGTTTAATTCTATTGTATTAAGTTTGGAGTCCGCCCTCTAATATAAATAGGGGTCTTGTTTTCTTTGCTGGTGTGCAAGTTTTCTTTGAATCCTTTCATTGTAATATAGAAGCGTCTGTCTGGTATGCTCTTCCAGTCTTGTGCTCTGATTAATAATATATGTATAAGATTCTTATTAAATATTTCAATTAAAGTTGCTAAAACTGGCCTTTGTAACTTATAACTCTCGGTTGAGCCTTAATCCAAGCAAAAAAAAAAAACTTCTCTTCCCCCGTGCATGCGGGATCCGCACGTTGTTTTCCTTGTCTGATTGACAATGCACGATGGCTCCTTCTCTATAGAGCCGCAACATCTTCCTCTATGACTCGTTCGACCGCGGCTCGACAACACATGCGATCTTCCTCCTTCAGCTTAGGGCTCAAGCTTGAGTCACTGCGAGCATAAGATGATCTCCCACACTCACCTCCTCTGTGCTCACACTTCACAAGAGCTTCTTCCTCTTGTCTTCCTTTGATCAGCTAGGGCATCACAATCCTTTCCTCCAAGAGAGCCGCTCGACATTCAGGTACCCTAATCCTGGCTTCCTCTCCCCCTCTTTGGTTTCTGGACTCCTCGCTTCCTCTCCCCTCTTCAGCTCACTCTGGTATTTAAAATGAAATGTCACAAGGATGAGGCAATAAGACCCATTATTATGCCTTCCTCACCTTTGAGGATGTAAGTAGCATTAATGGGCCTTTCTTTGAGTGTTGTATATCATCCAATTAATTCAATTAAATCGACCAGTTTCAACACAAAGTTGAAAATTTACCTCCTTAGGTGAACTCATCATGCATTAAAGTTGATTTCAGTCAATCCCATATTAAATGCTTCTATTTAAGGTATGCGCTGGATTTTGCCTTAGAAGTTGAGTAGTAGATACCCCTTAGGATGCAACTTATGGACTCAATAAAATGATTCTCACAATATGGTTAAATCACATCTAAATAAGTGATCAACTATGAGGATAACTGTTGAAATTTGGAATAGACCAGCTTAATTTTATTGATAGGAGGAGAGATATTTAAACCCAATTACAATAGGTATAAATATGAAAAACAATAAAAACAGGATAAAATAACTAGGTTAGAAAATAAAACAAAATAAGACAAAAAGAGAAATACATAATCAGGAATAAAAACAACTAATAAGTAATAATGGCGTTACAATTTAACACTCCTCAAGTTGAAACATAGTTGTTAGTCATGTTCAAGTTGGAATTGAAATCATCAAACAAAGGGTGAGACAGATTCTTGGTGAGGATGTCCGCTAATTGACCACTGGAGGACACACATGGAATGCAAATTTCCTCGGACTCAATTTTTCCCTTAAGAAGTGTCTGTCGATCTCTACATATTTGATACGTAATGCTAGATTGAGTTGTGAGCAATGTTGACTACGGTCTTATTATCACAGAATAGCTGCAGCAGGACAGAGGTTGGCATACGAAGTTCACGAAACATAATGCAGAGCCAGAGAGCTTCACAGATTCCTAAGGATATGGATTGAAATTCAGCTTCAGCACTGCTTCGAGCAACCACAGACTATTTCTTGCTTTTTCATGTGACAAGATTGTCCCTTACAAATGAACAATACTCCTAGTTAGAATGTCGATCATGAACTGATCCGACCCAATCAACATCTGTATAAACAATAATAGAATTAGAGGCATGGAAGGAAGAGAATAAACTTAAGCCCAGTGTACCTTTTAATTAGTGTAGAATCCAGTGGACAACTTGAATGTGGTGTTCGTAGGGTTCATGTATGAATTGAATCACTATTCCAACGGCGTGGCATATGTCAGTGTGAGTATGAGCCGAATAGATGAGTTTTCCCACTAAACACTGGTAATGAGTTTTGTTGTCAGGTACAACATTGGGAATGCCAGTTAATTTTTTATTAGGATCCATATGAGCAACAATAGGTTTGCACAGAATAAGGTTGTTCTCTGTCAATAGATCAATCACATATTTGCATAGAGACAGACAAATTTCTCAAGAGTATCAAGTCACTTCCATGCCTAAGAATTACCAGAGGGATCCTAAATCCTTCATCTCGAAGGACGAAGCAAGAATGTCTTTCAGGACTCCAATGCTGAGAAATTGCTACCTGTAAGAACAATATCGTCAACATAGACAATGAGGATAGACACCTCACCATTGAAGGAGTGACGAAAAAAGTGAGTATGATCCAATTAAGCCCGAGTAAAACTATTACCTACGACCACTTTTGTAAACTTGTCGAACCAGGCTCTCGGAGACTGCTTTAACTCATAAAGGGACTTTCGTAGCCTGCACACTTGTCCTTTGGAGGCAGTAGAATCAAAACCCAGAGGTAGAGACATATACACCCGTTATGTTAGCTCACTATTCAAGGATGCATTCCTGACATCAAGTTGGAATAAAGTTCAATCCATATTCACTGCAAGTGATAGTAGGACCCGAATAGTGTTTAACTTTGTCACTAGAGCAAATGTTTTCTCATAATCAACTCCATAGGTCTGTGAGTAATCTTTGACGACCAATCTTGCCTTGCATTCAAAGGGTTTGTCAGAGTTGAACTTGATGTTGAAAATCCATCAGCACTCCACAACTTTCTTTTCCCACATATGGTTCCACTGAAGGACATTTATCTCCTGCATTACTGTCGTTTTGTAGACTGAATCAACAAGAACAATGTCAATAGTAGCAGGATTCTGATTGTCCGTTAAGGCAGTAACAAAAGCTCAATACGTCGGAGATAAATTGTGGAAAGACATTTTTTTATAGAATTAGAGGAGCATGTCTGATTGTGTACCTGACTTGAAGAATTCACCTTCTCATTTGGAGGAAGGGTTGTGCTGAGGATGTCGCTCAGAGTGGAGTCAAGGTTTTGTAACAAGGTAGCGGGCTCCTGAGTAGGAGCATTGGGACAAGTGCATCGAGTGTAGACAAGGACAATGGAAGGAGGAGATGGTGCACTCAACGAGTTGTGACTCTTTAGTGATGGGAACAATAGGGGGACCATCCATAGGAGTAGGATAAGGGACGGTGTTGGGAAACTTAAGCTTCCCCTCACTAGAGGTCGAGCTAGAAAAATAGGTAATGCTTTCAAAGAAGGAGACATCAACACTCACATAGATTTTGTTTGTGGTCGGATCATGACATCAATAACTCTTTTGAGTTGTAAAGTATCCAAGGAAGATATATTTTATAGATTTGGGATCAAGTTTATTTCAGGTAAGGGCAGTGTTTTGAACAAAGCATAGCATCCAAAAATTTTGGGATCTAAAGTGGAGAAGACCCGATTGGCAGGGAAGAATGATACAGAATAACTAAGGGGTTCAGAACTTGTGAATTTTTTAGGAGATTCAATTTATGAGATAAGTGACAATTGGAATGACATCATTCAAAAAATATTTCGGGACATTGGATTAAAATATAATGGAGCGAGCAATGTCGAGGAGGTGACGGTTTTTTCTCTCGGCTACCCCATTTTGTTGAGTGTCTGTGCAAGAACTATGGTGGAAGATGTCTTTACTTGCCAATAATTCACTCAAAATGGAATTGAAGAACCCGCAACCATTGTTGGTCTGAAGGACCTGAATAGGAGTTTTGAATTGAGTTAATACAAATGTGTAGAAGTTTTATAAAGTTGCAGCAAGTTCTGATTTGTCTTTTAAAATGCAGCCCCACATCATTTGAGTGTGATTATCAATTAAGGTCAAGAATCATCGTTTATTGGTGTAACTGAAAGTACGAGAAGGTCCCCATTTATCACTGTGAATGAGGGAGAAATGATTGGAAACTGTGTAAGTGTGCGGTGTTTAATGAACCCGGTGATTTTTGACTAATTGACATGTCTCACAATTGAAATCCGAGAGATTTTTATCAAAAAACATCATAGGATACAAAATTTTCCAATTTGAAAACTAGGACCACATAAATGATAGTGCAATAACATAATAGGATATTCAATGACTCGAGATAGGCTATAACTTTTGAGTGTCGTGTATTCACTCTTTGTGTTGTCCTCTTGAAAGTAGAAGAGTTTAACTACCCTTTTAGCAGTTCCAATCATTCTTCCCGAATGAAGATCTTGAAAAACACAACTATCAGAAGAGAAATTAACAGCACAATTGATATCACTTATCAATTTGCTGACAGATAATAAGTTATGTTGTAATCCATAAATATGTAAAACAAACTCCAAAGTGAGATTGATTGTTAGTATAATCAACCATTTATCAGCAATGGAGCTACAGGATCCATTGACAATTCTGACTATTTTTTTCAAAGCACGGGTAGTAAATCGAGAAAGTTTGCGAGCAACCAGTCATATGATACGTGACCCTTGAATCAATAATCCATAGACTAGAGGAGGAATAACTATGAGAGCCATATGAGCTGTATTTTGTCGGATGTGGGAGATCGATGGACTCGTAGAGACTTGGTTGGCTCCTAGTAGCTTGATCAATTGCTCCATCTAGTTTTGTAGGGGTTCGGAGGATTCCAGGATGTTTCGGGTAGGAGTTGGTTTAGTCGTGCTTGGTTCGGTCGTTGTCGTGTATCCTTTGACATTAGAGTTTTTGGCCGAGGGTTTGTTTAACTGCTTGTCGTGAAGTTTCCAACACTTGTTCTGGGTGTGATTGGGCTTGTGACAGTAATCACAAGTGGAATGAACAGTTCGTGGTGACAGGGACGAGGGCGAAACACTATTTGAGATCAAGGCGAACGATTCAGCTGAAGGAGTAGAAGCGCCAACATGACAAGTCTCCTGCTTTCTTCTTGATGAATCTCGGTGAAAACAACTCGAGTGGATGAGAGAGAATCCTGACCAAGAATTTGGCACCGAATCTCATCAAGGTCTTTGTTAAGGCTAGCAAGGAATTGAAACATACGATCCTTGTCTACGATCTTCTAGAAGAGGGATAAGTCGGCTGGAGAATCCCAAGTGTAGTCATAATACAGGTCGCATTCTATCCATAATGCAACAAGGTCATTATAGTACTGGGTTACGGTACTTGGCCCATGTTTAGCCTCCTGGATCTTTTTAGATACCTCATAGAGTTGGTTGGAATTTCCTACATCCGAGTTGGTGTCACGGACAACCGTCTAGATAGGAACATGTACAAACGATCAATTAACGTCTCTATGGAGTTGATTAGCTATGATATGACCATGAAGTTCTTCACTTTCCGAGCTCCATATGTTAGGTTGATCTTTGGAAGCTCTCGAATCATTCCTGTGAGGTGACCAAATTTCTCATGTTCTTTGATGAACAAAGTGACCGCTTGGGACCATTGGGGGAAGTTGCCGCCCTTCAACTTGTGAGTTGTGATCAAGAAATTCATGTTGGCTTCTGATCCTCTGGTCTGCAGGAGAGCAGTGTTTGGAATTGATCCTCTGGTGGAGTTAAGAACCCCTTTTTAGGGCGATTAATTGAAAGAATCAGCCATAAATCCGACTTAACCAAAGGATGCGTTGTTGTGGTTATGAGCCATCGATGAATTTCGATAGAACCACGACAAACAGATACAAAATGGACAGCACTAAATGCAAGAACTGCATGTTTCCAAGACTTGCAAGGATTCTTAAACAGACAACAAAACAAGGGATTCCTCCGAAGGGGTTGCACTGGCGGTTGCTGAAACCTACAGGAAGAAGGGGTTGCATTGGCGGCTGCTGAAACCTGCAGGAATGCGATGGAACAACTACAGGGATACGGGCGAACAACTGCAGCTTTAAAGAAGCCTGTTGTTCGCTGGAATTCTTGTTGAAACCGGCTATTTGCAGACTCGGCAGAGGAGGCCGCCGGCTAGGATGTGGAGGCAGCTGCAGCAGGAATCGATTGAGGAAGTCAGGGGCTGCTGGATCTAGGACTAGGCTCTGATACCATGTTGAGATCTGGAATAGACAAGCTTCATTTTATTGATAGGAGGGGTATTTATAATAGGAATAAATATGGAAAGCCATAAAAGTAGAATAAAATAACTAGGAAAGAAAATAAAACAGAATAAGATAAAAGGAGAAATATGTAATCAAGAGGAATAAAAATAAATAATAAGTAATAATGGGATTATAATCTAATAATAACCATTTAAATCAAATGCCTATTGTCGATGGCTTCATAATAAAGAGTTTCATTACTCACACTGTAGTAATAAAAATCTATACTTAATATGGCAAAGCATCCACCTATCATAATAAGATATATATTTGCAATGATATACATATCAGGAAATTAGTACACATTACCCTAAGGGATAATATTTTGTACACTTGCAACAAACATTCATGCTAAGGCACCAATGTGCCCTATGGGGTTTAAAATCACGTTCCTCTTGTACTTTCATCTCAGGTTAAACTAAAGCTCGTAAATAAGTGATGGTTATGTCATGCATTGAGTCCATAATTATGTCTAGCACGTGTGAATCATAAGTGGTTATGCTTCATTTCTATGGATCATTCAACCATGTTGCTAAGGGATTTTTTTGGCAGCAATGAAGTTAAAGTCGATATTGAAAACACGCATTTGATGCACACCTATACCCTAGTTTGCTCGGGGTGATACTGGGAAAAGGCAACCAATGATTGCTTATCAGGCTCTGTGGAAGTTTTAGTTTGAAGCTCTCTGCCATTGGTGGACTTGGCCCATTAGCTAACATGAGATGATGGAAGCATCATTCCTTGATTAGGTTTACCTTCATCCTGACAACCGTCCCCCACTTAATCATTCCAACATTACATAATTGAGCTTAAGTGATTTATTAATTGAGAGTTCCTTCTTTTGCGACTGAAGAGTTATCAGCTTCTAGAGCTTGCACGCTATGGAAGTCTCAACATTAAATCTCATACCTGAAGTGTCTTAAGGGAAGTTTGGTTATATCAATTTGCCTATGGAAATTTCAATCGAACAAAAACATTTTAAATAATTTTGTCGGTTCTGTTATTATGCATCTCAAATGGGCAAAGCACTTAAATCATCATTCTTACTTTAGTCTATTTCATTGTTCTACTTCTATAGTTTGTTCTCCAATAAAATTTCCAGTTGTTAATGACTGTAAATTTATAACATTTCTTCGTAATTGATTACTAACCATATTAACCAAAACTATTTCAGACTATGCTTGGGCATGGTTTGGAAATATGTTTGTTGCATTGCATTTCTTTTTTACAATGTTTCATACCACAATTTTGATTTGTATAAAAAATACAATGAAATTGATACCATGCTCACGCTTCCTCTACACCAATTTATGATCCTTGAGAAAAGGCTACGCAGCAACAGGCCCAAATCTGTAGGCGCATTAACAAGTTTAAATTGAACAACTCAGCATAGCTAATTCATCCTTATCAAATGAATCAGGGGTAACTTAGAATATCTGATAATGAATACTATCAATGAGAAGAGACAAAATGAAGCGTTTTCTCTAGCATGGTTTGGTGCTTTTATATTATCATTGATTATTCCTCTGTTTGAACGCCTTCCCAACTGTATAGTAATCTTACAATGCCTAGCTGAGTTAGTTTTGTCTTTTTGTGATTTGTTTGAAGAATGGTTCCTTGCTAGAATCCCAACATTTATTTTTATTTGAACTTTGGTTTTATTTGTCTTTTGTATATGGCTCAGCACTATTAAGTTGTTAACCAACAATGTGGTTTTTTGTAATTTTGTGTTCATTCTAATTGAAATGTACTCCGCCTCTTTTTTAAATCATTCTGCATTTGCATGCTCCTACACTTGAGTTCTGAAATTTTGTGATTTTTTTTTAACTCGCTAGGATGCAAAAGTTACAATGCTCGGCGTGGTTCCCAGTATTGTTCGATCTTGGAAAAATACAAACTGCACTGCAGATCTTGATTGGTCCAACATTCGGTAGGTTATTAATATTGCAACTGCTGTTTTACCACTTCCTTTCTCTGTTACCTTTAAAATCATGTTCATATTTTATTCAATGTATTTCACATATCCTTAGGCGTAATAATTGTATTTATTATGATTGTTTTGGGAAAAAAAAGAGGTTTGTATCTATTAAGAGACGTACTTTACAATTGTTTGCACTATCTGTGGAAAACAATACAGATGCTTTAGCTCCACAGGGGAGGCATCGAGTGTGGACGAGTATTTGTGGCTGATGGGAAGAGCTCATTACAAGCCTGTTATCGAGTACTGTGGTGGCACCGAAATTGGAGGCGGATTTGCCACTGGATCTCTATTACAGCCTCAAGCTTTAGCTGCTTTTAGCACTCCTGCAATGGGATGTACGTTATTTATACTTGACAGCAACGGGATTCCTCTTGTGAGTGTTAATTTTCCAACTTTAAATTTATATTTGATTCTTTTACTTGGAACATTCACCTTATTGTGGAGGAATTATTGGGTTCTGACGATTTACATTACTTTTTTGTGCGGGGTAATGTAATGCACAGTTGTGTACTTCAAACAATTGAATACACAGCGAGGATACAGCTGAGCACTGTAAATCATTGTGTATCTATGTGCTGTTGTCTGCACCTAATATTTTATCCTTATTATGGTTGCCATCTACACGCGAGAGATTTTGCAAACCTACTATTGGATGATATCTCATGTAACCATTAAAAAATGTCAAAAAGGATTCTCAACTCCCTTTTAATCATTTTTTACAATAATATTTCACTTTTCATGACTAAGTGAACCTTTAATATGTTTTCTTGGTTGCATTTTTTGATGGGTTTTATTTGAGGTAAAGTTTGCTTTTACTTGTTAGTGTCCTGCATAAGTCCTGATGTTTGAACTTGTAATCATCTATAGCTACAAAGTAAACCTGGTATCGGTGAACTTGCCCTTCATCCCAAAATGTTTGGGGCTTCTACAGCTTTGCTAAATGCCGATCATTATGCTGTTTACTTTGAAGGAATGCCACTCTGGAAAGAGACAGTGAGTCTTGCTGATAAAAAAATGTATTTTTTTGTAGTTTCTATTTTCTCAGTGCATGTACTTATCTAGTCTAGTCTTGCAGCCACTTCGTCGGCATGGAGATGAATTCGAGCGCACAGTTGATGGATATTATCGGGCACATGGCCGTGCTGATGACACCATGAATCTGGGTGGTATCAAGGTGCTAATAACCACAAGAATTTTACATTTACGGTAAGAAATTAAGAGATGCAATTTAGTTTTTATTGTATAATCCTTCTATAGGTTAGCTCTGTGGAGATTGAGAGGATATGTAATGGAGTAGATGAAGAAATCCTTGAGACGGCTGCAATTGGTGTGCCACCAGCTGGCGGCGGCCCTGAGCAGTTGTTCATCGCTGTTGTCTTCAAAGTTGAGAATTCATCAGAGGAGAGCTTGGACCGGCTTAAAGTTTCCTTCAACTCTGCTTTGCAAAAGAAACTGAATCCTCTATTCAGAGTACCTTTTACTAGCTTTTTTTTTATGGTGGGGGGCATAATTCTTCTATATTTACATATCTAACACCTAAAGTTTCTTATTTACATACAACACTCAAATTTTTGACATAAAATAAAAGAAAAAATTACTATTACAAACTTTTTAAAAGTGAAATACTCATTTTTATGCATAAGTTTTGACACCCAAACATTATAAATGCAATTAATCATCAAACTTAGTGTTAGATATGTAAATACATGAGAATTGTGTGGTATGTACATAAATTTCCATTGTAAATATTTTTTAAAAAATTGAATATTGTGAATGAGGTTTGATTTTACTGGTTTCTACTGCAGGTTTCTGTGGTGGTGGCTGTACCTTCACTTCCACGAACAGCTTCAAACAAAGTCATGAGAAGAGTTCTTAGGCAGCAATTCTTGAAGCGCTCCAAGTTCTAATTTAATTGTATTACACTTCATCTGTCTCATTGCAGTTGTCGACTTTGCTGGAGGAATAAAAGCCATTGCAGGAACAAAATCATCAAATTTAGATGCTTAGAAGGGACAACCATGGTCAAGCCTACCAATTTAGGTGACTGGTTAGCCTAAATATGGCGGTTTTATATGTGATGGGGAGTAATCCACATTCTCTTCTATGTGGTGGAAAAGAATGTTAGCAATAAAGGCTAAAAGGAAAGTAGGGATGGGGATCTCATTGTGAGTGGTGCACTTGTTGTCTTTAGTCACCTTTAATTTATGCATATTGATATGCAACCCATTTCAAAAGATTTGGTTGTCTTAAATGTGTTGAACTCAAAACTCCATCATTTTGCTATTTGCTTAAAGAGATGCTCCACTTAAAAGAATGAAATGTCTTTTGAAATTTATCTTCACTAAATTTGCAATTAAAATTTGGATTTCTCATTACTAATGTATGAATTAGATAAAGATATGTTATATAATGTATTTCAAACATTGATTAAATAAGATAATACAGTGGTAATTAATTGTATTTTGCTTTGTTTAGCTCAAGTCTACACATGCTGGTTGGTTAAGCTCAAGGGCACTATTTTTTTTATTATAAATTGAGCATAAGAAGGCATGGTCTTTAATGTATATTGCTGATAGTTATGTAGATTATTCTGAATAAAAATAGAAATGCATTTTCTGAGATCTATAAATGACCCTTTCTGAATTCATTAGGAGATAATTTATCAGTTTATTGTGGTAGCCCAAATCATCCTAGACATTTTATAAGCAAAAGGCAATCTCATAGCTAATTCATGTAAGATTTTAATCATAATTGTCTCCCATAAAACCTACCTTATTGCAATTATTTGTAAGACCTATATGTTAGCAATTACTAATAAATGCTTGAATTTTGAACAAAGTATCTGCTTTACAACAACCCTTGATGCATCGTAGCTATTTTTTGACATATTTTAGCATTAGCCACAATTTTTATAGCCTATAAAATTACCAAAGTCACCTAGAGGGTGGTTTTACTGGTCTCGAGACCCCTTCCCTTCGAATATGGATGTCGAGTGGTTCATGGTCGACGTTCCAACCCAATTGCAAATAGCAGCTTCTAGATTGCTCCAAGTTTCCCTGGACCGTGATCACCTCCCCGTCATCTAGGAACTTTACGACCTCATGGTAGGTTGAAGTTTTGAAATAGTCCTTGTTCCAGATTACTTGTACTTTTTTAGCCATTAACATGTTGAGGGGTGTCAAACCTCGCATTTCCCTGTAGACATGCAATCACTCATAATACTAGGTCGGCCATTGATCAGAGCGTCGTTTCAGGTCATGATTCACTAAGCCATATCGTCGCTAATCTTCGGACTAAGAGTAATTTTTTTATGACCGACAGGGGACTGATTGTCCTTTGATTTCTACAGTTCCCCTTGTTCTCTTTGCTTCTTTGAGGGATGATCTCCGACTTACCCTCCAGAGAGCCTCAAAGATCATCCTCGGTGAGTATGTGCTCATTTGGCATCTCGAATACTTCTGCAAAAATAGCAGGTTTAAATATGTTTAGATCATACCTGAACCGCTCACTCGAACTTCTCGTTTTAAGGCTATTCCACCTATATCAGGTTTCAGATATCTAATTTCGAGCATCTCATTCTAGAATCAGGTGATGTAGGCTCACAGACTCTCATTTTCTCTCTAATTGAGGTTGAGCAGAGTGTTTATGTCTTTCCTCTACTTTTGCATGTTTGAGAAGTGTGAAACGAGGAGCCTTTTAAACTCGTAGTAACTTGGGATGGTTTTGGTCAACAAACCGTTGATCCACCAAAAGGCTGACTCCTTCAGGGTGGTTGAGACGACACATCATAGGGTCGTCAATCAGGATCACTCCGACGGATGATTCAAACGACGCTACGTGGTCGATTGAGTCGGTCCTTCCTTTGTAAGAATATAAGCGAGGGATCCTTAGCTTAGTTGGGGGTATCTCCTCTTTGATTTGGCGAGTGAACGCTCCTACTGCGAGCGACTAGAAAAACACTCACATCTGTTCTTCCCATCACCTGTTCGCCTGTGCAAATGCACCAGTATCGGTGTGTTGGGACTTTCCTTGTCCCTCCATCCTCTGGTTTCTAACTTGGTTGTCAAGAGTTGGTAGGTTCGCCGGTGGGGGCCTTTGAGGAATGACCCCCTGAGATTCAATTTCCAAACGAGACAGCTGGTCGTTCCTTTGGATGATAGCCCCGGAGAATCTCGAATTGCTTGTAAGCCTTGGAGTTGTGCATGGACGTCTGGTTGTGTAGCCTCTTTACTGGGTTTCATGTGTGTTATATCTCTTTGGGAGACTTCTCCTTCGTAGTCTTTTCCACTTCTTGTTTGTGGCATATCCACGCTCACCGCATAACTTTTTAGGATGTTGAATCTTAAATTATCATTTGTAAATAAGCTCCGAGAGTTTAGAACCGAGTGAAGGAAGGAAGAGAGAAAGATAATATATCAAGTCAAGAATTTCCTGTAGAGAGAATCGGGAGCCCTCCCTTACTCATATTTTTGACTCCAATATATAAGAGTGTATTTGGTACAATTACAAAAAGAAGAGAGCAGTCATAGAAATCACTCTCAATACAATTGATGCTCTAATTAATCATATGGATTTTATACCATATTTTTATCAATTTGAATTTTAACATTATAGTAATTGACTGACCGACTTGCTTGAATTCGGTCAATTGAGGCGACCGACTAAGTGACGACTGTGTCTTCTAAAGTACTTGTTGGTCGGCCAAAGCATCTGGTCTGATGTCGATCATCCGCAGCTGTAAAGGTTTGAATCTCTCGTCGTAGTGTGTCGGATGATTCTCAACCACGCGGTTGATAGTAGGGCGTGGACCCTTGGATTGTCTAGTCGTTGTTTGGGCCGTACGAATGTTTTGAGATTCATGCTAACAGCTGTATTTTAAAGAAATTTATTAAAATAGTTTAGCCATTGTCATTGTTTATACAATGTTCTTTATTAGTTCCTATGATTCAGTACAGTAGTTTATTATGTTTTAATTATAATATTGCTTGTGATACGCTATTTTGTTAATATTTAATTTTTTTTTTTGTCAAGTATTGGGTGCAAAAATATATTGAGAGAAGACGGCCATGCGAAATTACTATGACCACATGCGAAAAAAATATTAAAAATTTATCATTTATATAGAAAAATCTCAAATTTCATAATTATTCGCCCTCAATATAACTTGATTTCGCCTCTGTTACCCGTAAAAATACCTCAAAAAACCTCTGAAAATCTCATACTGAACAAAACTTCCATCACAATCATGCACAAATGAAATGACAAAATTAATTTATGATTAGTGTTTGGCCCACATAATTATATGAAAAATCTCTATATAATCACCTTCTAATATCTAATTATAGAGTCAGATTGAGCTTATGCATGATTTACTGTAACAATCAATCCACTAAACTTCAGCTAACACACATAAGCGAAATGATTTGTGGCAGTCAAGTGGACACAGTGATTCAATAATCTCAGCAGCAAATCCAAACATGCCAAAATCTTGCCTGTGAAATAAGTTTCCACCACACATGCTTTATAATTAATTTTGGGATGCGACAGACAACTACTTATTGTCTTCTAATTAAATAACATTGCCATTTCGTCCAATATATCTTGTCACCATTTACTTTCTGATGTTAACATGCAACAGGTGGGGCTATCATTTGAATCGAGTTGGGGTCTGCTTAAAATCGACTTAGATGGATTTAGCGTAGCTCGAAATTGGCTCGTGGCTAGCTATATTCGATTTTGAGTTGAGCCAGCTCAAAATTGATATCGACTGGCTCAAATTGAGTTATTTCGATCTGTTCCAGCTCAAAATCGGTTCGTAATTGGCTCGTGACTCATCTTATTCAGGTTTACTTAGCATTATATATATTTAATTTTTTATAAATAAAAAAAGTACTACAAGCCAATCTCGAATTAGTTCGAGCCGTGATCCATATATGACTCGGAATCAACTAAAAAAGAATCAATCCAAAGCTTCGGCTAATAGCTCGGCTCATTTATTTCGATCCAATCTCGATTTGAGCCAAATATCTAATCAATTTTCAAACCATTAACAATCTCCAAGCAAAATTCACACCCCTAACCACACATGCATATATTGCCCTGCATATTCTTGCTCCTCTTCATTGTCTTCCTTCTCCCCTCTTGTGCTGAGGTAGCCTTCTCCTCTTCTGCATAACATTATTTTCTATTTGTTTGCTGTTTATGTTTTCTTATTGTTTATAATCTGATGAGTTGTTAATGGCTAGATTGAGAGGATGGTCATGATTGTTGGCAAGCAGCTGCAGAAGCTGGTGGGCGATCTCAAATCGAAATTGAAGAAGCCATTGAAGTCGCAGAAACCTTACAGCAAGATGGACAAGACTGACAGCATGAGAGTGGAGATCAAGAGCAGGAAGGCTCAGAAGCTTATTGCTGATACACTGAAGATTGCTGACTCTCCCACTGGCTGCAGAAGCTATGCTTTTTGATTCAATTTGTTCATTCATGAAGTTGGGATTATGAAGAATTATTATGGGAGTTCCATTTTGTATCTCTTTTTGTTATGAAGATTCCAAGCTCCAAATGGATTTTATTTTTATTTTTGTTTATTTATGATGATGTTCTGTTTGGATGAAAGGTCAATCTTAAGTATCATTTGATGAAGAGAATATTACGTATGAAGTTTGTTTGCATGGGAAGTTGGTGTACAACTTCATTATACATTGTTGCACAACATGTGCATAACAATGTTGTACATGAAATTTGTATGCATACGGACTCCATACCACTGACTGTTGGTGGCTTGTTATAAATATATGTTGAATGGCTTCTTAGTAACAAACCACGACATAGGCGTATGAGTGATGATGATATATGTACCATACATGAAACTATATGTTCAAATCTTATGGTTTTGTTGATAAGAGAATTCTATCTTTTGGCGTTTCGATTCATTGGCCACATCTTAGAAGTCAAATTCAATATACTTTGATTAATAGATGATAATGAAGAGAGAACTGATAAAGATCGGGCTCATTTGAGTTTGTCAAAAGATAATCTTTTAAATTTATTTTAATTATAATTCAATTTGATTATAAATTTTATGAATTTCTCAGTATATATAATAATTTAAATTTCGTATATTAAAAAAATGAAAAAAATATCATAATTTTAAAAAATCATATAAATAACCAAGAAGTTATGAATAGTTTTTTCAAGTACACCAAATCTTTTTTCCCTCCTCCAAAATGACTAGAATGCCCCTAAAAGATGCTCAAGAAACTTCTAAAGTGAGGGCAAAAGGGTCCGTTCGCATCACTATCGAGTTTCATGATTAAATTCCTATGAAGACGGTGGCTACGGAAGTCGAAACGGTGCCCGAATTTGCCATTTTCGCAACCTGGAAATTTATTGACGTCTAGAAGCCACGTCTCTAGGCACCTAGGCGCCGCCTAAACGGCGCCATGGCACCATGCTCTTGAGAATAATAGGGTTTTTTTGTCTGTTTGGGACGCCTAAGAGCCCGATCTTTGGCGTCTAAGCATTGGGCATGAGTACAAATGTCTTAATTAGGTGCTAGACTTTTGCTGATATGGGTTAGATGGTCCAGAAAGGTATTTTTGGCACATAGGCCCCCAAGGTTGGCGTTGGGGCGTTGGTCTAGCTTAAAACCTTGATTTTCATCGGGGGCACCCGGTGAAGCATTTTTTCGATCTGAAAGCTATGGGGGCTCTGTGTAAGTGAAATATAATCTCATATCTCCGGAATGGAGTATTTCAACTAATCACATGCTGGGAAAATCGGCACTAGTGGTCGTTTTAAGCCGCGACCCAGGTAGGGTGTCCAGAACCTTAATTTTCCCATAGCGCGAGTAGGTGGATTCCGTGTGTTCTTTTGGCCATAGGAGGTTACTCCAGCTTCGTCGTTAGCAGATTGTTATTTTAAAGTATAAAAAGTGGATATTATTGCTATTATAAGTATTATCCACCAATTTTAAAATCATATATTATCCACCTATTTTAAAATCATATATGTTGGACCATATGTGATGCCACCTCTTTTAAAATGTCACCCTTTTTCTTGTGACATATTTTAGATCCTTTAGATCTTTAGAATGAGATTGGTGTGGTGACCCGATCGAGGTCATACGATAACTAGAGACTTTACCCTGAACACTTTCATGTTGGTTAGGATACTTTTTATTAGATGGTGTGCTAGGTCAAGACTAGGATGCTAAGTAGCATTTTTGACTCCTCTTGCTATGGTTTTCTGCTAGATTGATTGTTCTAGCCAAGCCTCACTTTTGTGTTTTTTGGTATGCTTGCATATTAATTGACTTTGACATGCATGGAGAGGTCTTTCGCAGGGAGCCATGCCAAAATATGCACGCACACAAGACAAAAAAGGGAGGAGTAATGTAATGATTTATATAATAACCCCTTTCTGCAAGTTTCACTTTATTCCGCCTTCCAGACATGGATCCAAAATGTTCAGAGATCCTCGGTCAGCAATCCATGAATTGCGTCTGCGGAACCTCGATAATCCTAAGGTCAAAGGAGCTAAATTCTATCCTATGACTATTAGGTACAGCTCCAAAAGGTGGGACTCATGCATGCTGAAATGGCAAAGATGTCATAGGAAAGGAAGAGAGGAGTTTGAGCTACAAAGCTGGAAACACTCCCAAAAGAAGGCTTACACCCATATGGGTTAGGTGTCTTCTATCACCATAAACACATTAGACAATCACCTAAGTAGAAATCTATGTTGGGCAGTCATGTTGGAGAAGCTTGGGGACTTCTCCTTGAGACATGCAATATGAATGCAATTATCTGCCACAATTCTAAATGGATGCTCTATTAAAATATGATGGGGTGATAGCCATGCATGCGACTTATTCAAAATCTAGCTCGAAGGCCTTGCAGAAAAGTAAAAGTGCAAATTTTATAGCTCAGAATATTTTACTCCTAAAATTTTTGTATCTTTAATATTTTATTAGGATTTTAGAATTTTAATCCTAAAGAGCCTATATTACATTGATCACGATGCACATCCCAGACAAATGGACAATCCAAAAAGGGCAAAGCCAATCTAAACACACAATCATGTAAAAAAGCAGAAAATCAAATCAAATAAAAAATAATAGAAGGCCGGTGTCGCTAGGTCAATAACATATTCCAAAAAAGAAAAAGAACGTCAAGTCTCTACATATACATGCTCGGTCCTAATGCTATACATCAATATCAAATGCATAATTAAGATGCGATACACAGGCATATGCTCCTGTTCCCTCTGTCATTTGTTTCGCACATCAAATGTCTTGAAACACGTCTTATTTGTGCTACAAAAGTCTCCTAAGACTCTAAAAAGTACATATGAATAGTAAAAAATAGACTCGGCTTGCATGAAAAATATGTTAGCACAGAAAGCTATCAACAAGCAAACCTTCACAACTAGGTAGACTAAGGGACTTAGTAGCTTGGGATGACGGATCTGTTGTATCCTAACCCGACTACCTCTACTTGTGAGGACTACTTTACCCTTCCTTTGTTGAGTCCTTTTGTGCCATGTCACCCCTTTTGACTTTGATATCATCTTGACAACCCGATTACTGATGAGCTGCCTCCTGTTTAGAATATGGTGATTCACCTCTGCCCTGATGACCCAATGAGCTCTGACGTATAGGGATTCCCCATTAAGATGATTTTAGGTTTTTTGTATATTATGTATGCTGACGAGCAGCTAGCCAATTGGACGTGAAAGACCCATTCTCTATCTCGTGGCTTAGCGAGAGCTTTAAAAGCATCTAGGTATTTAAAAAATAACCCTCATTTGATGACCTATTCTCAAGGTTCATGATAATATAAGCAAAACTGCTTTCAACGAGAGTATTTTTAAATCTTTCACAAGATGTAATTAATCAAAGTGATACATTCCTCTGAGAGACTCTTGACCCTAGAACAAAAATATTAATTTTTTTTCTGATTACGAGTAGCTTATGTAAGGATTCTCTTCATGGATGTTGTATTTTAAGATATTATGATCCGATTATGTTCGGACGTATATTCTCAACCCATCACAGGAGGATACCCAGATATAAGCCTTCCGTTTGTTTCATTTTATTTGTTCGTCTCTTTGTTATCGTATGTCATTCTTTTCAATTATTCTCATCTTCGAATCATTGATATGATTCAGAAAGTAGATTTATTTGAATAAAGAAATTATACGACGACATATAAACAAATAAGTTGACGACTCTGAGTGGTATAAAAAGAACCGAGAAAACAACACACTTCTAATTTCTACCGTTTCGTAACTATTATATAAATTTTTTCTTTTTTCATTAAACAAATATTAATTAAATATTTAACTAATTTAATTAATTGATTATTTATTTATTTATCAAGCATNTATCTTCTTTTTATAAATTAAAATTTTATTTAATAATTAAAATAATCAGATGAATAATAATAAAATTAACAATAAGGTTTTAGACAAGTCTATAGTTCTCCCTAATTTACTTAAAAAAAGTTGTCATTTCTTAGAAAAATTACTAATGTCAACTAATTTATCAAATTTTAAATTAATTATAATTTTCAATCTTAAAATTTAGAAGTTTTTAATATTTTTAATTATTTATAGAATTGTCATAAGGTTTTGTAATTTTATAGATAAGTAATTAATTAAAATATATTTAGTTTTCTTATTATTTGTTTTAAATTAATATATTTAAATTGGCTATATAAATAGGGAAATTTAAATACCCCTTAATTTTTTTTTTAAAAATTTTCCCAAAAATTAAACAGGACCCGAGAAATATTCTCTATGGAATTCATTTAATTTCCTATTTAAATTAATTTTAATTATTTAATATTTCATGTTTTTAAAACTTATTTCAAATTATAGATTAAGTTTTAGCGCTTCACTTTTAATAAATACTACTATTTATTTTAAATATTTTGCATATTTTATAATGGTTTATTATTTTTATTTTTAATTATTTTATAAGGTATTGTGAAATTTTAGTGATTTCCCTTTTATTTCTTTTATCTTTTATCTAATCAGTGCTAACCCCAAGAAAACTTTATGGAAAGCTATATTCTTTAATAAGATTTGCCATGAGCTCCATGACTAATTGGGATTAACTCCAACCATTCACTTGATGAATGAATAATATAGATTAACATTGTGGTCTTACCTACGTGTCTAGCTATTTTCTAAAAAACTTAAATGATGGTAGTCTATTATAAACAACAATAACACAGGGCTCTAGTTTTATCCCTAACCTCTCACCAAGGAACATGAATTGTCCATGTTTTCCTCATTAATTTCTATGAAATAGTTTGGGATTTTTGTATCCCTTTCACTTAAGAGGATCAGTGAGTCCCATTGGTAATATTATATGGTAGTTTTATCATTAAATGTTTCTTTCTCTTACTTTAAAACAAGACAAGCTTGGGGGTTGGATTAAATTTACCTAGGTTTATCTATGTTTCATTTTGAATTTTCCATTATAGGAGCTTTGTCTTGAACTTAGGAAACGTTACCTTTAACACTATAACTATTATGGAGGGCTAGTTTAATGACTCAATTAAGCCTAAATAAAGCTTATTGGAGCTTGGCTTCTTTTGACTGAAGCAAACATACTCTCTTTTGGCTTAGGCAAGTTGAATAGTGTTCCCATTGATTATCCTATCCTCCAGTGACCTCGAATAGATGATGGGTTTGATTCAAAATGTCCTCTTGAGCTTAGAGGAATTGAGACCACATTATGAGAAAAAGGGTGGTTTATATGAAAAATCAAACCACATATTTTTAATTAGCACAGAGGGAATTGTCCAACCTAAGGTCCATGTTAAGCTAAGGCTTGACAAGCCCTTGTAAGCTATGGAAAACTATTAGTGCAGCCAATTTAGGCAATCCCACCTTAAGTTGATAAAATTTGAAATATTAGGCTTAATTTGACCCATGCAATTAACTCGAGGGCATATGGGTGAGCCTAATGAAATGGGTATGATTATAAGGGATCCTTGGGACACTCATTTTTATTTTTGTTTCAATTGGATTGGCATTGAGTTGAGTTTGAGCCAAAATGACTGATTATGTCAAATCAGCCCAATTAAGGCCCGATGGCCATAAAATGGGCCTAAGAAATTTGATTAGGTTTGGAGTTGAATTTAGTTAAATGGTTCAAACCACTTTGAGTTGTATCCAAATTATAACCAATTGGGATCAAATTCATAAATATTTATGTTCAAGTTATTAAGAAGTTGCCCAAGTGGTGTTTAGGAAAATTTAGTCAAATTTAAATAGTCTTAATTTTAATATGACTCAATTGGGTTTAAATGGGCCAACATAAGGTTAATGACGAATTTAACCCAAATAGAGGTTTAGCACTTGCCAATTGTGGGGACCAAAATGGGCCCATAATGAGCTTATGGACCCATTTAGGCCAATTGGGTGTAATTAAAATGGTATTTGATTTGATTAGTTAGGGAATGCCTAATAAGGTGCCCACNATGGGTTTAAATGGGCCAGCATAAGGTTAATGACGAATTTGACCCAAATAGAGGTTTAACACTTGCCAATTGTGGTGACGAAAATGGGTCCATAATGAGCTTATGGACCCCTTTAGGCCAATTGGGTGTAATTAAAATGGTATTTGATTTGATTAGTTAGGGAATGCCTAATAAGGTGCCCACTTTAATTTGATTAGATTTACATTGATTTTAGAGAGGCTTTGACCCAAAATGGCCTTGTGGATTAAAACGGGTCAAGGCCTAAATTGGTTCAATTGGCTTATGGTTTTGGATTGGGAGAGTTATGGAGAGTTCATTATATTCCTATAAATACTAAAAACCAATTAGACCTTGCTTCTTGAATGAAAGTTTAAAGTTGACTCCAATAACATTTAATGGACCCTAGTGGGCCTTTCGGTCAAAGGGGTTGACTAGACTTTTAAGTGAACTTATATGGGTTCAAACTTAAAGTTTAAGATTATTTATTTTGTTTGAAGTCAAATAAGAATTCGTTTGAATTAATTTGAATGGGAGTTGATTGAATTAGCCCTTAACAACCACTTGGTCAATTTAGGTTGACCAAGGGCTTGACGACCCAAAATTTTCAAGATTGATCCTATGTATCTCAAAGTATAATAATTGAAACAAATACACATTAGACATCATATTACATATTATTTTTTGTCATCAAACATCTCTGTTATGATGTACCTATATTTTACTTACAAATAGTAATGTAGTATGAGACACGTATCGACCATGAACATGCACGTGACCCGTGTCCAACACGTGTTAGACACGCCTACTGCATACCCAATTTAAGAAAATAATAATGAAAAATTTGTAGCACACATGTAAGACGCGTGTGTTCTTAAAAATTAATTTTAATTTTATTAAGTAGTATTAAAATGTAAAATAAATTGTTAAGTTTTCATGATTTATACGCGTGAGCATTCGGTCGGATTGGTTCGATCAGTTATGAAATTGCTCAAACCAATTGCACCAGAACCAATCTAAATTTTGATCAGAATGAAACTTTAATTCGGTTTAAACAGTTCAGTTATGAACATACCAAATTTAATTGTTTATGAGCGTTTGGCTCAGAACAAACATTATGAATTACGTATCTTATCTAATAATAACAATTTAATTTTATAAATCATCTATTTATTTCAATAATGTTGCATATAATAAAAAGTTTGTTTATTAGTTTATCTAACATGAAATTAAACTATAATGAAATGATTTAATAAAACTTTTTATTCAATATTTTTAAAAAGTTATTGGTGATCAAATTTCTTTAATTTTTAATATTTATTATATATAATATTTTTTAATACTTTTATTTATTATTATTATTAGTATTGCATGAATTATGAATAATATGATATTTATTTGTATATTTTTAAATATTTTTTTCTTGTATTCATGATGTTAAGATTTCTTAAGTTATGTTATTTTTATTTAATTTATTTGATAAATATATATTATTTAAATATATTTTAAAAAAATTTAAATTGTGATATGAAAATTCCGGTGATGTAAAACTAAGAATCAAATATAGGTGTTAGATATCAAGGTATTGGGAGGTATGTATTTAAATGCTCCTCAAAAAATAAGCATGTTCGATAGCATGCGTTGAAAATTGGCCTGATTTGCCAACTAGATTCGAGCCATACGGAAAAACTTAGGGCTCGGATTGACCCAAACAACTTTCAGTTTAGGGTTAAGATCTTTGGACCATTTAATTATTAGACCGGGTTTGTGTTGACCAACAAACCCGAAAATGACTCAAAACTAATCCATGAATATGTAATTTACTTGAATTAATCCCGTCCATCCAAAATTGACTTGAGATTGTTACAATTTTGACTTGATTTTGGCCTAAATTATTGTTACCCACATTAGACGAATTAAATAGGTCGAGTTCTGATTACTCTTGTCAGGGTCGAGTTGTGTTTGGGTTAAGATTTTCAACCCGTATAATATTCAAGTCAGATTCGAGTTGAACCTATTCAGGTCGAAACCAAACCCGACTCACAAACCTGAAGAGACACCCATATCATATCATTGTATCATGTTGTCTCGTTGTGCCCCACATTTGTATCATCATAACATCACAAATTTTCATCACCTCTACCTCATGCTAGAAAACTCAAACAAAGGTTCAAAATTTGCTCAAATTGGATCGAGTGCAGCTTGAAATTAGCTCATGACTCATTATATTCAATTTCAAACCAACTCAGCTCCAATTTGAAACGAGCTGGTTCGAAATGAGTTATTTAGATTTGCTTCGCCTCGAAAATTAAAATGAGTCGACTCATTTCGATTCATATAAATTTCATAAAATTTCTACCATATTTTATTCTAAAGTTTTATTCAGCATTACATTATATATATATATATATATATATATATATATATATATATATATATATA